>CALSBV010012100.1:60694-71738 GCA_943590825.1 Bovichtus diacanthus | reverse complement strand
GGGGTTCAATATCATTAGCATATCATTAGCCATAAAACTGATATTGGAGCCTGACGCTGTTCCATCCATTTATCCCGGGAACACAGCGAGTGCGAGGAAACATGATGGTCTCACGATAATTTTCAGATTCAATCGGACTCATTTTCATATTCATAGATACACGCATACTAAATGAGGCAAAGGTGTAGAGTTGCATTTAAGCCATTTTAACGCATAAAAGGATTCTAAATATGTAATTCTTAAGAACAAAGATGAGGTTTAACCATGCCCGGAGAGGAACTTAATTACTGCATTATAATAGCAGGTTTCCATTTTGCTTTTGTTTGCATTTGGATTGTGGATTTAGGCAGTAAATGCTGTTTTTTTTTTAAATTTTTTTTATTTTATTGCCACTCTTATCTGCTTCCTAGAAATTATTTAAATCCCGATTAATCCATTGATACTTAGAATTGGCCAGAACCCATCAACCGCTACACAAAAACGTGCTTGCTTGTGATTTATATCTGGAAAAAGTCCTCTTCGTGTACAACAGGGACGTGGTTAACTTAACTTTCTGGTTGTCATGCCACGCTTTAATCCAGTCTGCGGTTTGCTCTCAGTTAATCTCGTCCTGCCGGTTGCTCCATGCATGAGTAACTGCAGGCGATCACAAGTCAACACCCTCACCCTGATAAAACTCTCCGAGCTGCTGCTTCCCGTAGTTACTTTGAGTTGCCTTCTCTCTCCTAATGAGCAGTTAAAGCACTGAGACGCAGTGTAAATGCTCCAGAGTGTGCCTCTCTGCTTCTAACATGCAACACGATGTTTGTAGTGCAACAGTATTTCTGTGTAAATATAAACAGTAATGTAATAGCGACAGAAAAACATCTTGCTCGTCCTTCTCCGCAGTTTATTTCCTGGCACAGACCCTTCATCCTGACCCATTTAACAGCACTCACCTCCTAATTAATCTGGAGCAGCGTATTTATGCTGTTATGTTTTCTTTTTAATTATTTTTTTTCAATGTTTCCGCATTGTTGCCTGTGTTCACTGGCAGTTAATGAGGCGTCCAGCTCCTGAGATGAGGAGCCCGGTGAGGTTAAAGTCAGCTGGGATCCACTGAGGGGAAAGGGAAGGAAAACACTGGGTTTTCATGGAGGATATTTTATGCTTTTGCTACTTTTTCCATTACATAATTGTTTGGTAAAATAAAAATGTTAGGGTTAAAATGCATAAGAAGTGCAGAAAAGCGCAAAGGAACGAGGGAGAGTCGGGAGGCAAAACGAGAATCAATGTGCAAAGGAAGAACGATGAAGTGAGGAAGGATGTGGGTAAAATAAAAGAGGCAAACATGAAATAAAAAAAAGTTGAGAGGAATGGAAGGAGGCAAATTAGAGGGAGAGATGGCAGAAAGGAAGCGGCCCAGCGGGGACTCGAACAGGCTGTTGCTTAGGAGAACAGAAATATCTCTCCATCACACTGTGGACCCTCCACCTGCTTCTCCTCCAGCTTTATAATTAGCTCTGGCTGAAAGGAAAGTGATAACATGCAGGTTTCCTTTTAGTCGCTGTGGAAAAACTGAAGATGATGGGTTTCCTCGGCAAAAAATGTAGATTTGTTTCATTCCAAAGATGAGAAGTCTGGTTTTAGATATTTTATTAGTTTCTCTAGCTTACGGCAGCTAGAAATGAAATCCTCCGCACCACGCACTCCCGTCCTCCCCGGCGAAGCAGTTTGTTTGCCTTTTGATATCTGTACAGTTTATCACTAAGCAAAATAAATACAGCTCAGATTGAAGTAGTTCTTCAGGACGAGATCAGATGAGTGTTTTCCGATGGGAAATTTTCTTTGTCCGACAGAACAGTTTTAGAAACAGATCGTACTGAATATCGAGTACAATAAGTGTGACTTGATTTGTCGTGAAGCCATATTGATGTGTTGTACGGCGTCTCATACCGTGGAAATGTCCAATAGTCATTTCTGATTCTAAACGCACCCTTGGACATATTTTCGTGCCTGTGTGAGTGGCTATATTTTGTGTTTTTTAGTTTAGTTTTCAGTGTTTATTTGATGTAACTGCTGTCCTTTTTGTGGGAAAATGTACTAAAATATGAAGTGGAACATTCATACTCTGAGTTTAACTCTTGACATTTGTTTTGTCACTGTTTCCACTGCTGGAAAAATGTCCCCTCTCTGTCCTCTTCTGACTTTTTTTTATTATACCATTTGTTTATTTTCTCTTACTGGTGCCAACATTTCCTCCAGTTTTCAGGGCGGCTTGTTTTCTGATTTAAAAAAAAAAAAAAAAAAACAGCTTCATTTTGGTCTCCCAGCATGCAACTGGAAAGACTCTCCTGGTCACACACTGTTTGAATCCCCAGCAGTTGCCCCACGGGAGGAAAGTTGTCATATTCATTCTCGACTAAGTCTATGTGAACGGGGTGAAAAGCAAAACAGGGCACTCTAATTAAAGTTTTACCCCCACGATCATGTTCCCGCCCTTCATTTTTTTATTTCACAGACTTTTTATGACCTCTGAAGGGTATTTTACCCTGGAGGCTCTGGTTCATTTCCAACCCTTTTGTATGATATCGAGTACACAAGTAGAATCCCACATGAGATAATAATGTAACGTAAGATAATAAAGGTTGTGGTCACGCTCTGATGCTGAATTTAGTCATATGTAGGAGATGCTGTGGCAGATGAAATATCTCGTACCTTTACTGTGTGCCCTCCACCTGCCCTGAAGCTCACAACACACCCATCACTACCGTACTGCTGTTTATTATTTTTGTCATTTTAAAGGAAGTGGGGCATATGAGATCAGATCTAGCTTAGATTTCCCCGGGGAAACTTGTGTGTCACGCAGAGGAAAATATTAAAAATACTCAACAACGCACGCCTGCTCACCACCAACAATATTTCCTGTTTGCCCAGATTGCCAACTCCAACCCCCTGCCGGTGCCCGTGGAAGCCCCCGCCAGCGGAGTGGTGGTGGAGAGCGGGCCGGTCGTCTACGACGATGCAGCTGGGGAAGAGGAAGACGAGGACGAAGAGGAGGCGTGTGTCAGCGCCATGGATCTGATGGGCAGCAACGGTCAGTTTACACGCACGCACACAGTGTCATCTGTTGAATTTTATTTTGGGCTGTAGGTAATAACACACACAAAAAAAGAGTCTTTCACATTTAATATTAGTATGATTTTCTAAACCCTCTTTTAAACACAAAGTGTGTATATACATATACAGTTTATCAAAAATACATATGTACGCACATCGTATGAAGTCATCTTTTCTATGATTTTTGTCTAAAAGATGAGTAAAACAAATCTGACAGTGTAGATTATTTCAACCCATTTCCTCAACAAATCAATTTCAATCATGAATTTTCAGTGTCTGTCGCTGCTGCAAATGATAATCTGTTGATTTGTTTTTAATTTATTGATTAAATTTTCACAAACATCCCCAAAAATTGTAGTCTTCAAATCTCTTACTATACAAGACAGTACAAATGAAAAATGAGTGTAGAAGTACAGTGCATGGCTTAAAACTATTTGAAATTAAAGGTTTGAGTATAAATGTAAGTCCTAAAAATTTAAGAACCTAATTATATACAGAATCTGCAAATCATCATATTGCAGAAAATTGTTCTTGATACATTTTCGTGTTGATTGACTAATCAAATATCAATCAACTGTTTGTTTCTTGAAAGCAGACAGAATCAGAGAGTGCAGAATTCATAATTCTTGACTTCGATTCAAAGAAAGTCTTCTCACTTGCTTAGAGTGAGATTTTTTTGCCTGATTTGCACATTTGAATCTCGTTGACACTAACAGTGGCAGACTGCTTTGTCACTTCTCAGTCGGACTCCGAGTGTCTGGACTGTGAAATAGTTGGAATTACTTTTTCCAATGAATCTGTGGGTCACGGCTCTGTTTGGGCTCAGACTCCCGGCCTGTTTTTAATGAGCCCTCGGTAAGATTGAATTTCTTCACTTTACGTCTCAGGGTGTTCAAATTTAAGGTCCCTGACACTGCTGCAATAAAAAAAGTCCTGAGCTACTTAATTGATTCCTTTAGGGAAACTCTTTGTTTGTACTCCTGCCCCCCTCCACGATGAGGTCGCAGGTCAGGGTCAGCCTCAGAGCTGCACCTCTGGAGACTCCGGGACAGTTAAAGCAGAATTAGTCAGTCAGTTGATGGATTGTTCCTCCTGCAGAGAGCCAAGTGACACTTTTTACATTGTACTCTGTGTTTACTTTTCTCCAGCGGCCCCTTGTTTGAAGTGCAGCTCCACTCACAGTGTAACGTCCATTGACATTTAAAGCAGTACATCTACAGCAGTAAAATGCAACGGTAATATTAACATCATATATACAAGTAAAACACGTGTATCTAATTTCTCTGTGGCTCTCACTTTGCAGATTATGGCAGTGATGGAGGAGATTACGACGATTGATACTCGCACTGGTCTTCCCTGGGTTATTACGCCCAACTAGTACCGACAGTTTAAGTTTATCAAATGTTTACTACCGTGGCTGCCAAGAGGAATAAGGGATTCCCACCAGGTACGTTTGCGCAAGAAAATTTAGCAACTTGGCATCCAAAACTGGACCGAACTGGGAGGACGCACTACTGCGATGCTGACTGAGATGAAGTGGAAATGAGGGATACAAATATATTAATCATTGTGGGTCACAGGCACCTGTAATGATAATACATCAAAATCAAATGTTGGAAATATTCCACGTTCGTTGATGTGCAGGTCAGAAGACATTTAGGTTAAAACTGGGATACGCAAGACGACTAAGTTCCATTTAACTGTTATTTCAACAGCATTTAAAAGACTATTTTTAAATGTACTTCACACTGAAATATAGTCATTTAAATACCGCTGAAACAATAGTTTTAGTAGATTTAGACGTCTAAGAAAATCACTTCTAACTACATTTATCCCTTTATTAAGCTAGAAGTCTTTTGTTGTGCAAAATACCAAATAGGTGTTTACTGTGAAGCACTTTATTTTTATTTTTTATAACAACAGCATCCCCTCTGGTTCTAAACCTTTCCACTGTGGTTTTGTGGAGGTATCATGTAGCAAAAAGAAAAGTCAAACAAAATGCAAAAACATATTATCCTCTAACTCGCACTTTGCATTCATAACGCTTGAATACTTCCTGATGACTAATTCTTTCTCAAAGCTAGTATCCTATACCTTCTCTCAATAATGACGTGTACTTAAAATCATGCATCCAACAATCAGGTAGCGTGAGATCAATCATCATTATCTGGTTGATCTTCAAACAGCCTCACTGCCCAGATCAATATTTATCAATGCCTTAGGTGAATAGTGGAGCGACACATGCTGTCCGCTCTGCTTAAGTATTACAATGATGTTGCCTTCAAACTATTTAAGCAATCCCAGGTTATGTGTCAATGTTTGCTGAGGTGTTATTGAATCCCAAAAATAGTGATATTTTGATTTCAGATCATGTTAGTATTAGAAATTTGATGGTTTGGTTATTTTTAAGGTTTCTATTCTTTTGGTTTTGGGCTTTTCTTAACTGTTTTTTTTCTCTGATTTAATTTATGAGTTTGTGTAATTTGATTTATGTTAAATATTGTTCACGGGCCACAGAGGCGTTTAAAGCCAGGATGTAAATACATTCTCTGCAATAATATATTTTCCAAATAAGTGAGGTAACCCGATCAGAGAATAGATCTATTTTGTATTTATGATTTTTGTTTTGGAAAATGATAGTTTAGAGGTGAAATAGATTGTGGCCTTTTCACTGTGTTCACACAACAGTATTTAATGAGGCGTCTCAGTTAACCTCGACTGCCTCTGTTGCTGCTACAAGTCATTATGTTACATCTGCATATGGTTGTGTGCATTTGCTGCTACAGTAAAGAATTCACTAAATGCAAAAAACTTGCTTGCTTGTTTCTTTTTTTTTTGTTGGGGAAATGATGTGTGTAACCCTCTAATATCAGCATATTGTTGACATATTACCTCTAAAACTGTTTATTTCCTGTTTCGCTCTACCCAATCAATAGCAATTGACGTGTCTGTCCCAATTTATCATGTCCAGTCGATACTGAAATGCAAGGAGCAGTTAACGTTTCTAACATAAAAAAAAATGCATATTTAAAGCGGCCATAATCAATATTTTTGTATCTACACTAATGACAATGTGACAATGAAAAGGGGCCACACATAGTGATGACCTTCAGACGATTGCGGCTTTACGGAGCTTCAGTGACTGAGTTTTGGTTCATTGTTTAGCTTTATGACCCATAACTTTACTGTTCACTCTCATAGCGTCGTTGTCAGAGGAAAAAGCTGTGAAAATCCCCCGTTACGTCCTTGGTGCGGTTCTTTTAGGACGGCGTGAGCGCTGGACTCGAACTCTGCTGCAGACCAAACGACCGCTCTCCGGTCCGCCTCGAGGGGGTGTTCACGGGCCGCTTCAAGTGAACTCTGGAGCGGTACATTTCCACTCCAACCATTGACGGGAAGCGTACCATTTATGTGCCTTTTCATTGGTTAAAATGATTTATTTACCTTCCTGTTTTGCTACAAACTGAATTTGATGAATTTACTCCATCAGGCCACAAATGAGACAGTAATTAGCTGGCGCACCTAGCTGCCCTGCCACCTCACTCGAGCAACGGACGGACCGTTTAGAACCAGCGACCTAACCCAGCACGCTGTTTGGCTCATTTTCTGTAACCAGTGTAGCATGAAAGGTGGAATTAGCGAGCTAACTAGACAACTCACCTGCTGCTAAATGAGTTATGTAACCACTTGGCTTCATCCACACACTCGTCACGGCGTCGTAAAGCACACCAACACATGTCGAGGCAACTTTGAAGTCGTGCGAGGAGCGAACTGTATGACCAATAATCGAACAACATTTCCACCACGTGACTTTTGTTTACAACTTCTGGACCGTTTTGTCTTTGAACGCAACCTGGACCGGTTGGGAAATTGGAGTCAGAAACCAGACCTCAGACTTAAATACAGATAAATTCCTGTGTTAAAGTATCATTTAGAAATGTTGTTTCTCTTTCATGCTGTTTGATGATTTTATCAGATGCATTATTATCTTGTGCTCACTTTTCTTTTATCTCAGTTCAACTGTTTCTATTAACTTTGGCTTTTTTATTTCCTTTTTGTTCTTTTGGGGTGAGGTGTTTTAAAAGAAAGTTTAATCCCTTGGGGTTTCCTTTGTCTCGCCCACACGGTTTGTAATTATTTTGTCTTTTTTTTTCATCATCCGTGTTGCAGTGAACTCAGCGTGAACTGTATTCACGACAGAACAGCGTCGGGTCTATCCGTGACCTGACACCATCTACCATCATCAGCAATGCTTTTGATCAGATGAGAGGCTTCGCTGGTATTGCCGGATCATTTAACACCTGCACAGTATTACAGTTACTGACGGTATTGTTGTTTCCAGAGAGATTCGGTGTCTCCGGGTGTGTGTGAAGAGATTCTACAGAAAGATGAATAACTCCGTGGAGTGGGAGGAAATCTGAAACCTGTGGAAGCACTTACGTCAGATGATGCATGCTGAGCCTTTACACGCGATGGCTTTTCTTGTTGGGGCAAAATGGTGTTGTTGTTTCAGCGTCGGATAATAGACACAATCTGACCTTTGGAAATACTTTGGGACTTTCAGGCCTTTTGTTAAAGCCCCATTTATGGGATTTTTATGGGACTGTAGCCTCTTCTCAAGGCGCACGTTGTTGTACACAGAATAATGAGACAATCCCAGAAAAAAATGGATGCAGTCTGTGTTGTTTTCATCCTATTGATGTCAGGGTCAGACCCACTGGGGGATGATCGCCATATATTGTAAAGTGAAATCACCTCTAAGAGTCACCAAAGTCCGAAATGTTTGGTTTCAATGTCATCAGAATAATTTATAATGCTAAATAAAGCCAAGAGGATATTGTTGTTGATGACTACTTGTTGCAAATGTTGGTGTTGCCATTGATGAACAAAAGCTATAATTAAGCAATACTGATGTTGGTAATATACTGTAATACTGTAAATCTAATTTATACAGCCTAAAATTACATCACAAGTTTGCCTAAAAGACTTTTACCGTTGACAATCGGTGTGAAAAACATTTCAATCACCCAAAGAGCTAAACCTTTTTTCTGCTTCTTTCTACATTTGTTATTTATTTTATATTAGGAAAAGTGCAATGTTTTGAGTCCAATTTGGTCCCAAAGAAGTGAAAATCATTGAAGAAATACTCCCAGTACCAAACCATTGTGGTGGCTACAAACAAATGGATGTAAAAGTGCAAGATAGCACAAAATGCTATCAAAAGTACATAAAAAAAACATTGTACGTGTACTGATGGATCATCAAAAGCTACAAACAGATTCACAGTTTATGGTTGTAGCCACACCTGAATGTGTTTGATCCCTCTGAGCCAATTTGGGTTTGAACACTGTTTTATAATGAAGTAGAAGTTTTTTTGTGAACTTTGTGCAAATTGTGACACAAAATAACTACATAATTAGAACATAATTTTACTTTGAAAGCGTTATGGGAATCAATTTAGGAGTATATAATTCTGAACTTTTGGCAAATTAAAAGTTCATCACTTAATACTTTATCAAGATGTCTTTGCAATGTACAGTTTTTTATATAGTGAGAGCAGGAATCCAGTTTTATGAAGAGATTGTCGCTAGTTTGAAAAGCTGCACATTCCTCAATTTGAATGAAACGCATTAAAGTTTAAAGCTGTAATACTTTAAAACATTAGGAACAAAAATATTTTATAGCTGCAGTATATATCCGTTTAGAGAAAGATTAGATGAGATCTGATGAAAGTTTAATGACCCAAGTGGGGAAATGTGCAAATACTACCTGCTCCATCAAAAAGTGCCATCATTTGTTTTAATTTTGTCCAACTAACTTTAGCTGTAATGTTCTATTAAATGATGAAGACCCTTTGCAAAATGAGGAAAAACGAACTCCTCTTTTAATATTTCCTAACCTTTAACTGTCCCCTGTTACGTTCGGCACATGGAAAAGTCAGAAAGTTTAAGGACCTTGTTTTAAAACGTAGAAAAATAAGAAATCCCAAGATTCAATTACCATGACCGGTTCATTTGAAGTGCGGCTAAATTAGTCCCATTAACAGATTATTACGGCGTGGAAATGTCACGCGTAAGCCTTGAGCTGTCTCGGGGAATTATCGTCCCTTCATACCGACCAACATCTGAACCCGACCTAAAACTCGCCAACGCTTCGGGGCTTTTCTGAACAGAAAGATTTGAGGAAACTATTACATTACACTTCGTATGACCCTCCACTAGTGTCCCGTTTTAGGTTGACTTTTCTCCTAACACGGCCCGGAAAATAATTTCATGCTTTATGATGCTCTGTAATTGTGCTGTCAGGTCAGCTTCTCACCCACCCCGTCTCGCCTGCGCGCTCTCTCCTCTCCCCGAGGGCCGGCTGTACCTACGCAGCTTTTTCCGGTATTTGCCAGCTCCCCCCCCCCTACACTTGGAAGTTTTACAGAAACTTAATCGTCCTCGGACACCAAACTTTTACAGTAACCTTTACAGTGCAGCCGAGGCAGGGAGGAGGAATAAAATAAATAAAGTTTGCTGTTTAGTTTTGCAGCGTTTCAGGCCTCGCTGCCCTTCCTCAGAGAGGGAGAGCCACAGGCGAGAGGATCCTTCCGCATGTGAAAAAAATCTCCTTTATGCAAGTTGATTAAATGCAAGTTTCACAAGGCTTCGAGCTGAGCCTGATTTTATTTAATTTTTTTAATTTTTGGCTTCAAGCGTGACTCTAAGGAACATTTCTAAAAGAGATCCTTCTCCTCTTCCTCCTTCCCTTTAACTTCCCTTCTTCTTCTCCTCTTTCCTGTTTCCGTCACTACAAAGAAGCAGTTTTTTTTGTCCTTGGGTGTTTTTTCTTTTCTTTCTCTCCTCTTAACTTTCACCTTTGTCTCACTTTGTTGCCCTCCACCCAACTGTCCTCCCTCTTTTCTCTTTTCCCTCCATCTTGTCTCTCTTTCCTATCGGCTTCTGTCTTTGACTCTCTCCTACTTCCCCCTCCAATAAATTATCCTCACTTCGATTTCTTTCCCCCTGCTTTCTTTACGTCCTTACTCCTCTTTCTTTATTGCCCTTCATTTAAACAACTTTGGTCCCTCTCTTTTCTCTCTAACATCCCTCCATCTTTTTACTCCCTCCAATAATCTTCCTCTTCATCCCCTGACATTTTGTCCTTCAACACATCCCCCTCTTACTTTTCTTTCCTCTTTTCTGTTTTGTCCCACGTCCTCCACTAACATCACCTTGTTTACTCTCATGTCCCTCTCGTCTTTTCTCTCGTAAAATCATTTATTCCTACAAACTTATCTCCCTCCTCTTCCCTTGTCTGCCGTTCCTCCCTCCATCTCTTTTATTCGCCACCATATTTTATCCCCCCTCTCTCTCTCACAGCTGCAGTTTAGCCACTGTGCTAACTTCTCCCGTGTGTGTGTGTGTGTGTGTGTGTGTGACTCAAAGGCACCTTTGCCAGGTGGACCCACCTCCATCACACATACACACACACACACACACACACACGTATATATACTTGCATTCCTTGGCCCCTAATCTTCGTAACAACAAACCTAACCTCAAAACCAAGATCTTAACCTTTGAAGAAGTGAAGACCTAAAACTAAACTGTCCTTTGCATTTACACACGTTGATAGTTTCTAAAGATGTCTAAACATTAAGACAGATGTCCTCACTTTCTAAAACTGTCCAGACTTTTTAAGGCTGTCCTGACTTTTCTATTCTTTGTCCTGGTTCACCACAAATGTCTCCAAAACTGTCCTCATCAACAAATATCCTCCGCTTCCAAATATATCTTTGTTTTTTTTGTTTTTTTGCTTTAAAAACATCCTCACAGTCATGTCCTCACTTTTCAAAATCGTTCTTGCTTTTCACACGTTTTTGTTTCCTGAAAATTGAGTTTATATAAAATGAAATCACTTTTTTTTTTTTTATATAAATGTCCTTTCCATTAATGTCCTC
>CALSBV010012100.1:31124-56601 GCA_943590825.1 Bovichtus diacanthus | reverse complement strand
TGTGTGTGTGTGTGTGTGTGTGTGTGTGTGTGTGTGTGTGTCTCTCTCTTTCTCTCTCTCTCTCTCTCTCTCTCTCTTTTACAAACTGTATGCTTAAGTTTTACATTTTGTTTTTGCAGTTCTTACTGTTTGTGTCTCCAGGTTTGACAGATCAACATGCGTGTTCAGGTGTGTGTGTGTGTGTGTGTGCGTGTGTGAGAAAGACAATGATAGGGGGTGGGGGAGCATGCCTGAGTGAGATTTAAAGAGACAGAAGAAGAGAAAGGGAGGGAGAGAGGGTCTGACTGCAGCAGGTTGAACACCTAGCGCCTGATCTGAGACAACATGATGGAGATTAAAAAGACTGTGAAGGGGATTATTATTCTTCTTCTTCTTCTCTCTTCTTCTTCTCTCTTCTCCTCTTTGGACTTTTCGTTTGTTGGTGACCAGACAGCAGCTGTGAGTGTCAGTCGTCAGAGATCTTAAAGGGCTCATGGTGTGCTTCATCATCCTTGTTTCTAAGCAACTCAAAGTTTGACGCTTGAAGTTTTGATCTTGGGAGCGATCTAATTAGCTTTGATGGGGCTCAGAGATTTGCTCTCCAGAAAGATTTTGGACTGGTCTGTCTGTAGCTGGTTCCAGCAGAATCGACATCAAACCAGCACCTGCTTCAGGTGTTTCAGACTGGATTTGTAACCTGATGCCAGATGTAATTTGATACAGCGGAAATTCAACTCACTGTGTTGCGTTGTTTACTATGTTGCTATGAGACCAACCCTCCGGCATTACAATAAACAAGGCTAATTGGCTCACACATGGGAGCAAGTTATTCAGTAGCTTTTCAGTGTCAGTGTGAAAGCCTCCTTACTGAACTCCAAGATTAAAAATCACGCACAGCCACTGCAGCGAGGCTTTACCAAACATGATCAGAGCCACGCCCTGCCTCTAAAACTCGAGGAGCTTAGTTTGAAAAAGACTTGCACGCGCAACCGAGCAGGTGGGAATGGTTCAAAAAGACACCACTGCCTTTGACAAAGACAAACATCTGAGTTTAGATGTAAAAGGTAATAGAAGCTGGAATTATGGAGCCTGACTCTCGGCTGCCAGCTGCATTTTTTTTTTGTTATGTTAAGTTTTCTCACACTTTGGCTCTGTCCACTGGCACGCAGTGAATAAAATGATGTTGGAAATTGTGTGGAAGCTGGCTGCATATTTAAAACAGCCAATTTTTTGATTTTTTTTTTCTAGAAAATGCTAAATTTCGTGTGAGCTTTTGCTGTTGATTTTGTACTATAAAGCCCTCAGTGCACCTCAAACAAAGTGCATGTCGGACCACATAACAGCGTCTGAAACTCGCTTTTCCGGCAGCTAACCAGGCGACCGAGCTCTTCTGCTTGAGTGTGACTATTCAGAAGAGCTATTAACGCTTTTGCCTTTAGTCGAACTATCCTGAACGATCTGTTGTCTATATTCATTTATGCTGAGACTGTCACACTGTTTGCTTGGCTTTCTTTCTTAACAGACTTGAAACTGGCAACCAGGGGCCTGTTTTGCAAAAATTATTTGTAAACATTTGCTGGCTGAGCCGACAGACTTCCTGTTTGCTCCCCGCACACATTGAATGGGATAAAATCATTTAATCCAAGAGCGCTTCTAGACTTTCCAAATGTCGTTGGACCAAATTCTGATAATAAAAAGAGTAATTTCATGGTTGTTGTGACGCTCGTGAAAATATATTCACCGTTTTACAGACGCTTATTTTCCAATAATTGTGCAGGGGAAAAAAGCTTTTTGGCCGTTAATACACTGCGGCCAATACAGCTCTGACAGGTGCCAGCAGACCGGCCAAACAACGTTTCTCATTAGCATGGGTTGTTTTCAAACCACATGCTAGTTTCACTGTGCTGTATCCCACAGATCCATCAATATATCAGCTACAAGACATTATGGATGTCCGTTTTAAGCGAAAGAAAACCTGTGATCTGTTCATGTAAATGCTTCCCTTGTCTAACCCGTTTATCTTTCTCTCAGTGCCCGTTTATTTCCAAAGAACAATATATTAGCTTTGCCTCTTGTTCCTCAGAGACCAAAGCACTTGTGGGCGAGGACCAATAAATATGAGCTACACTGTACGGAAATGTAAATGGACCATTTTACAAAGTGCTGCTGAAAGGCAAAAGTTCCACTTGAGAAAAGAAGATTATTGAATATTTAAACATTCAGTCTTTTTTTTCTAATTACCTTTATCATGCTCGCTAATTTTGAACTACAAATCACTCTCATTTTGGAACAAACTTCATGTTTTTTCATGATAGCCTACTTTGTTTTACCTCTCAAAGCCCTCTCTGTGCTCAATTTGAGCTTCAGGCACCAGCCTGTTCCCTCTGCCTGCTGCATGGTTGCCAACCTCATGGCCTGGAAACTCTGCCAGTACACCGCGTCCCATTATTTCTCCACTGGTCAGTGGTGTCTACAATTCAGGGAGGATTCAGTGGGCTATGAACAGCCACAATCGGCACAAAGCCCAGGTGCTGAATTCCAATAATTACATTTTTATATTTTACACAGACAATGTGCACAGAAAAGTTTTACTTCATTTATTTTCCTCGCCTAGTGTTTGTCAGCTGGGATTTGAACCTTTACTACAGTAGGAGAAGATAAACTGGCTCCTAAAAGAGTTTCTAAACGGACGCTTTTCAATGTAGAAACAAATAAACAGATTGACTGCAGTCGTTTTTCAATGAAAACAAACTGACTTCTATGTTTTGGGAGATGCTGGCAGTGTGATCAGTGTAGTCGTATTTAGGGGATTAGCTCCTTCTTGTCTCAGACGACAGATCCACAGTTATCATCTTGCACTCTTAATACGAGTGAAGCTCCTCCAAATTTCCAGATCTGTAACACAGGCTTTGTAATGTACCCAGTGATGATAGTAAAATCAAACCTATTTTATTTCCTCCGCCAAGGAGGCTATTTTTTTTCGGTTCGGTTTGTTTGTCTGTTTGTCAGTTTGTCAGCCGGATTACAGAAAAACTACTCGCCTGGTGTTTATGAAACTTGGTGCAAGGTTGTAGCACGGGCAAAGGAGGAATCCATTACATACGGATACACGCGTTATTTTTCACTTACGGAAAAGGCATTGGTGGAGGTCTCTTCTCTCCCAGTGCCCTTATAGTTTACATTGTATTAGAAAGCAAAACACAGTGTTTGGTAAACACTGCTTCTATTGTTTCAGTTTAACCTTTGTGAAGCCAGAAAAGCCCCATTTAGATTAAAAAGCTCTTCTTCAAGAGTTTTCAGGCAGTGATTAAATGATGAGATGTAGGATACAGGAGCAACCAGGATAAAGCTCACAGCATTTAATGAACAAAAAGGCAACGTTTTGATTTGACAAGGATTCCTGTTCCATCAAAATGTTTATAAAATGTTCTAGTTGTGAGTTTCAGGATAATTTCTTCTCTTTTGTCCAGATGGTGGTCGTTCCAACGCACCTTAAATAAAAATTAAAGTTGCACGTTTTGATGGCGGTGTACATTTTGATCAATGCATTGGCTGGAAGAATAGTAATTGGCAGTACTTAAGTTTATCACAGATATTGTTAATAGTTTATATATTGTAGTAAAGAAATGTGAAATGATAAAAGATTTAAAGAATCTGAGGTGCCAAATATTTTAGGGTTGAATCAAATGCAGGGTCAAAATGTATTTAATGTTCATAATGTTGTTTTTATAGTTCTTATTGATAGTAAAGTTTAGCAATATTGGCTGATATTAGCTTTTTGTTACTCTCCAATAGTTGCATATGTACAGTTTCTCTTTTGAACTATACAGCTGTATGCAGGGACACCAGATACTCCTTATTTATGTTTTATTTTTTTAAAGATTATTGTCCAACCTCCAGCTCAAAAGTGTACTCGTACTGATTCTACATGTCTTACAGTAGTGTTGAGTTTATGATCATGGGTGACAGAGTGGAGAGCAGATGGAAGTTCATCCAAGAGGCTTTGGCTCATTGATCTGCAGTGAGACTGCCCAGAGTCGGTCCGGCCAGCCTGGCTGACTCCCTCCATCCATCCTCCCTCCTCCCTCCTCCCTCCTCCATCTCCCTGCTGCCCTGTTCTCTTCTCTCCTCCATCACTCAGGGCCCGATCCTGTCTGTGGCGCCCTTGAGAACAAAGGTTAGAAACCCTCACGCCACACAGCTCTGTGTGTCCGCAGTGACTCCGGTTATCCACACGTACTGTATTGTTTTGCCATTTGATCAACGTCGTTGTTGCTAAGCGCTAACCGCTGTTCCTGCTCTACATTTCCATGACATCACAGTCAGTCAAACAGTGTGGTTTAAACATGTGCAATGTGTTTTTCCTTGGGTCTGTCACTGCTAACCCTAACGACCCAGTTCTGTGTATGTTTGAAAGACTTGATACCTCGCTCCCTCCAACAAATTACATTAGAGAGCTGCAGGAATGAGTCCTAAACCTGTAAACGAGTTAGCATTTTTGCACTTCTGGTTCCCGTGTCTGGAAGTCTATTGGTTTCTGGTTAGATCCCTAAAACAAGGGTTAAACACAAGCTTAAGATATTTTCACCTTGTGTTCTACGACATAAAAAAGTCAGAAAATACCCCACTAGGGAATTTTGAAGCTTTTACATGTCTTAAAGAAGACTGTTGCTAACAAGTTGCTCAAAATAGGCATTTATTCATATAATTATATTACTGATTTAGGGCTGCAACTAATGATTATTTTCTTTATAGAATAAGGTGCCGATCATTTTCTCAGTGAATCGTTTGTTTGATAAAATGTCAGAAAATAGTGAAAAATTAAGTCAAGGTCTTCAGATGTTTTGTTTTGTCCCAAACCCCAAAAATATTCAGTTAGCAATGATATAAAACAAACAAGAGCAGAACACCATCACACTGGAGAGGCTGAAAACAGATGATTGGTGTGTTTGTTTAAAAAATTATAATAGATTATCTAAATAGTTGCCGATTTATTCTCTGTCGTTCGACCTCTAAACCGATTGTTACTTAACACAAAGATGTACACAAGTCTAGTTTTGGTTGGATAAACACCAAATAAACATACAAACACGTATGGATATATGCACAACACCCTGCACAAACACACATATCTATATGAATTTTGTCTGTTGTACTAATACCCCTCACACACACACACACACTGTCTGGTCTGTTAGCCACTCTCAACAAAGGAAGAAGAAGTGAGAGTCTTCTACTGTTTCAGCTTCCTGTCTGTCTTTCCTCCGCCTCTCCCTCCCTCCTCTGCAGCTGTACATCCAGCTCCATTAGCTGCCTGTATGCCTCCCTCTCAGCAGATAAATCATTCATCCCCGGGCGGCCGAGCGCTCTGCAGCTCCGCACGCTGCTGCACACTCCCCTGTTTGCGTGGGAACTCTGCGTTATGAGCTACATCCACATGACCTTGTTTTGACACTGCGGTGAATGGGATGGTTGTTTGGACTCTTGCGGCGAGCCTCATCACTCCACCTTCTACTTTTTGCATGAATTGTTTTCCAGACAATGACCACAGAGACTCGCGCGCAGCCGGCAAACAGGATGCTTGGCCGCTGTGTCGTCAACTAATGATCACAGCTCTCCTACCTGAGCGTCTGGAGCGAGCAGTTATCAGGCACATTGTGTCCAGGAGGCGTGGTGGGGGGGGGGTTAGACGCCCGCCGCAGGGGCAGAACATGGGGCTTTTCAAGGCTCAAGCAAATCAAATTGTGTACAACACAACAGTGAAAGTGTCAGCTGTTTATTGGAGAGTAGAGGTGATAATTCATCTCAGCTGACAGCACCGTATCGTAAGAGCCACAGAAATGTGATAAAGTGGATGTTTAACCTTTGTGTAGCCAGAGATGGCTGTATGCTGTCTTTTCACTGAAGCACTGTTACAGTTAAACCCCAGATGGTTGGAAAACTCTTGCTGAGGGAGTGTAAAATGCTAACTACTTCAGACAGGAAGTCCCAATCAAGATTTATTGGATCTGCTCCTAATTCGAGTCCTTTATTGCCCGCAGGGGGGGAAATTTGTCACATCTTATTTTTCACCATATACTTGATCCACATATTAAAAATCCTGATTGAAAACTCTAAAGTTATTTTTCTTAAATGATTGATATGATAACTATGAGCTTTTGATTATGTGTTTCTCTATGATAAAAACACATCTCAGTAACTGGTTAAACCACATTTTCATACAATTCATTATTATTTTGTATCAGATTTGAACCTTTTTAAATTATCAATATGGACACAGATGCATTCTCAGATTGAAAATAATGATCCCTACTTTTACAGTAGTACATAAGTGCCCTTGTCCCTCTGTTTTACTCTTTACCACAAATCGTTATTGTTGACTATTCATACGCAGCTGGGATAAAATCAGGATCCTCGTATGAAACATTCAGACCCTGCAGTGTGGCTCCTTATCAGTGGTGAAGCTCCCTGCTGCTGGATCCTGTGGATCCTGTCAGCCTGTGGGAGATCCTCCACCTCAGAGGTGGAGATGACACCTGACATCTGGGAGCGATAAAGCCTGAGGGCCCGATCGTGTCTGCTTGACAGTTCTGACTGGTCCATTAGTGGAGCTGAATGACTGTATTATAGTGGTTCAGCTTCCACTTAGGGCATCATATTAGATTATGACAGTTATGGTCATGTTACTTAAAACCTGCAATAATCAATATGTTTTTAATTGACATCTAGGTGATTAACAGTCCAAGAAAATAATAATATTCACAATACAATGATATTCAACAGATATAAGCAGCACATCCTCACATGGAAGAGGCTGGAGCCAGAGTTTGTTTGGTGTTTTTGCTTGAATCGATTATCAAAACTGTTTATAATTCATTTTAATTATTCAACTAACTGTTTACTCTCATCAACCCTGCAGCAAACGAGCTGGTGGAGACCAAAAACAGACATAAGAGAGTGAATAACAAACTTACATTCACCAGGTGGACAGAAATATAAGTCCAGATGAATGATAAAGTTGCTCTGTGATCGGGATTCTGCAGTGTTTTCTCCCACGGTCGCATTATGCAATCATTAAAAAAAAAAAAAAAATGAATGAAAAGGGAAACCGTGATTTCTGCGGCATTAACATCTGACGACACTGGAAAGCTGGAGGTAAACAATATAAATGACTGTTGGCATCGATAAAACTGTAAACTACGTGCTTAAAACAAAGACCACTGATATGAAAACAACAAATCTTCTGTTGACAGAGAAGCTTTACAAAATGGATTCTGAACCAAAATAATATACGAGATGAGATGAACCCCCCCCCCCCCCCCCCCCGACTGGAGGTACTCGGCATGCCTCACTGCGGGGAGCAACTTATTTCCCCTATGCACTATTTCAAACCTTCCTCATCTTACCCCCCACCATTTTCCCTCCCTCAGTGTGAACTGATTCACGGAGCTCGCGAGGCGTGTTGGGTTTATTGTGTTTGTGCAGTTTCGCTTTGTGTATGAATGAGGGTTTATTATGCTGCCACCCTGCAGAGTTCAGCAGATGAGGACTCGGCGCTCGGTCCTCTGATGCTACAATGTCTTCAACAAACCTGCGTGCATGTGAGAGGAGGAAGATGAGAGTTGATGATAAGGAGAGGAGTTGGTTCTGTATGATCGACAAACAGGATGTTGGGAGTTGAGGTGGATGAATTCTGGGTCACTTCTCCTCTTCTGTTGGTGATTTAGAGCTTTGTAAAAAGCTGTGGAGGATACAGTTGTTCCATCAAAGGGTCATATGGGAGCTGAAAAACTCCATAAGCTGACAAAACAAAAGTACAGAGTGTTAAACTGATGACACCACTTTGGCAGACTGAAGTTGGGACCTGCCCCTTAACTGAAATTGCAGAGAGCACACACCTCCGCCACCTCCCATTTCAAATGCTGGGAAGTTGTTCTTCCAGCTTCAGTGTGTTCATGAGCTTTTAGTAGTAATTTGGAAACAACATGGACGCTACAAAGAAGTCGTGTACCAAAATTTGTGCCGACTTTCCTAGTTGTTGTTCAGACTTGAGGGTGCGGACTATTTTTTTCAGATTATTTTTGAAATCACATGAATTCAGCCCTATCTCTCAATCTTAACGAGAGTGAAAAAGGATTTGTGTATCCGCCCCGTGATTCAGACGTACTCCAAAATGTAGTGGGTTTTTCCTTGGCCCATGCTACACCCTTCAACCAAGTTTCATATAAAATCGGGCGAGTGGTTTTTCCTTAATCCTGCTGACAGACAGAAAAAGAAACCGAACCTGAAAACATAAACTGCTTGGCGGAGGTAAAAAAACAGCGTCATAATCAAATAGCACTATAGTCAAATCCATACCAGCCAGCTCCATGTTGCTCTGACCAGCTAATGACAAAGACAAAGGTGCTGAGAATGTAAATAAAAGAACTACAAATGATGTCCCAGGCTGCTCGGCTTCAGTTTTACATTTCTGTCCCATAACGACACCAATTTGGATCAGCAGATTCTGAACGCTGCCCCATAAACCTGCTCACAACTCTCCACAATAAAGCCAGTGAACTACTCCAGAGTGTGGCCACGTTTTACATTTACTGCTCAGGAGAACCATTAGTGCCTACTGTGTTGTATGCATGTACTATACAAAGAAATGCAGACATTCGACTGTCTTCTGACTGTGGAAAAGTAGTCCAATGCTTTTAAGAGCCTTAAGAAAAACATGTCTCACAGGATCCTCCTCAGCAGATGGAGTTTCCTAGTTGTCGGGGAATTGTAGATGCTTAAACTGCCATTTTCTCTCAGTACTTTAAGGACTTCATTATCCATGTTGGCTAACAAATTCAGACTTTGGACATATCATTTTTTGTTAACTGCTGTTTACAAGGCTGAGATTTCATTTTTCAATCTCAACTTGATCTCATTGTGGTCCAAAAGCAGCCTGGTTCCTGGCTACAAGTATATTTAGCTGGATGCTACGGCTCAAAACTGGCCTGAAGCTGAGCCTAGTGCTGCTACCAGGAGCTACCAAGTCCACAACCCCAAAATTTCACATAATTTGGTCCTATAATGCCAAACACAGCTGGGCGTGCAGATATTTAGCCACAATCGACCCATATCAGCTGCCTGTCTGGGAAAACATGGGATATTTATACTTTGGAAAACACACTTGTTACTCTTGCACTTGCACTTATGATATTTTATGTAATTCACCATTTAGATTTCATTATAGTTTGATTTATATTTTGGGGATTCAAGCACACAACTTGACTTTTTTTTCACAGTTTCACAATACTGCTATTTGACACTTTTGATAAAGATAATAATTAATATATTAATATAAAAAGACATCTTGACATGAGCATTTTTCTACTTTTATTCAAAATGCAGCCAAAATAATAATCTGCTCTGGTTGTGTGTTTCCTATTACAGGTTTAGGAACATCCAGCATTTGTTCTTTTTGTACTGTTATTTTGCATATTGTCCTTGTCAGACATATCTCACTTTTAAGTCAGAAGTTAATTGTTTAGAAGGGAAAACAACAAGTTTTCTCATCATAACAACACATATATAAAGTGGGGTTTTAACCGGTTATAAGTAGCCAGGAGCAATGAAATAAATGTGTAAACTTTCCGTGCAGGTAAGAAAAAAAAGGAAAGAAAAGACAACAGTTGAGTGTTTTTGTTTATTTGTCAGCAGGGAGACGTTACTCTGCAGCTTCAATGAAATCCCCTGCTGCTCTTTCCCCCCGACACACACATGCATAGCTTCCCTGGGGGGAGATCCAGTAGGTTCAGTGCACATTTCCATGATAAGAGTTGAGATGACAGCCGTGGGCACGTAAACGGCTTCTGTTTGCAGGGAAACATCAATCATACACAATAGCCGCCTCCCAGGTGGCAGTGACCTCTGGTGACCCCGCAGCTCTTTCACACTTCCTCCTGGATACTTCCTGAGTGTGTATTTGTACATGTAGTATTTACAGTGAAAACCATAAGCCCTACTGTTGCTCTCAGACACACACTCGGGTCCATTTGTTTTTAATTTGTTTTATCTGCAAGGCCAGATTTACTCCTGTGGAAAAATATCGACTCTGGCGAAAGATACGTCTAGATTTAGTATCGATAGAAGTCCAAGAGCAGAAAATTACTCCTAGCCACAAGCCAAATGCTGTTAAATCCTCTCAGTGTCTGCTGCAGGTAATCAAAAAGTCTTGTTAAGGCTTTTATTATGGAATTTTGCTTGTTGATGGCCCCAAAATGCTGCAAGAGCATCTGCGAAAATAAAAGTAATTTTTTTCTAAGTGAAGATACTCTGAGGTAATTTTTGAGGTAAGGCACTTAACGTATGAAGCATAAACCATAAATGACTGTAAACTCTAACTGAGTGGCTTATATTTCTGCTCATAGCTCGCTGCTGCTGCAGGAACTTTTCCGGGGGCCCAACCTTAACCCTTTCTTAAGTCTTCCCTCTGCTCATGTCTTCTTCACTATCAGTTATTCTAGTCACACTCGTGTGATTAGTACATGCAAGCAGATCCACCATCAGGACGAAGGTGCTCAGCCAGATTAAGTGGTGGAAAATGAGAAGCAAGCAACGCAAAACCACCACTTTGTGTCAGTGGTGGAAGAAGTATTCAGATACTTTCCTTGAGTAGAAATAACAACATGTAGCATAATGCAAAAGTAAAGGTTCTGCATTCAAAATTCGAACAGTACAGATTATACAGAATGACCCCAGTCAAAGTTATGTTATTATATACAGTATTTAAAATTATTTGATTATTTTTGTTATTATTACTAAGCCTGCTGTAGTCTGCAAAGCAGTGGTCGAAGAAGTAGGCTACTCAGATCTTTTAATTAAGTAAAAGTAGAAATACTACAGTGTAGAAAAACTCTCAAAATTATACTTAAGTACATGCATCAACATATACTCAAAGTTCCAAAAGTAAAAGTACTCATTATGCAGAATGGACCCTTTTCAGAATAATGTTTATTATGTTATTAAATTATTACATTATTATAAATTAATAATCTGGTGAAGCTGGTGAATGTGGAGCTAATTCAAATTTCTTTATACAGTATACTGCTTGTGAACCCCCCCCCATGGATCAATAAAGTCTTATCTTAACCTGTAATTATAAATCACAATTTATTTGGTGATTATATTTTGCGTTATTAATCGGAATTTGCAAAGTAAATAGGAACTATCAAATAAATGCAGTGGATTAAACATGTAAAGTAGCAGAAAAATTTAAATACTCAAATAAAGTACAAGTACCTCAAAATTGTACACAAGTAAAGTAATTAAGTAAATGTACTTAGTTACTTTCCACCACTGCTTCAAAATAAAGCTATCACAGAAGTAGAGGTATAAATTGCCAGAAAATACAAAGTGCTTATAATCTACATTTCACCACTGCCCTTTGTACATTAGGGTTAGTGGTCGACTTTTATTTATAAGAACATTAAATTCCCTGTTGGTGTACTGACTGATATGGGTGTCAGCTAAAACCAAAACCAGGTGTTTAATTGTCTTCTTTTTTTCAGACAGATCCAAAGCAGTGTTTTGATTTAGTTAGCTAAAGTTATGCCTTTGCTACTGTGAGAATAATCAATATATGAGCTGTTACAATGAGCCTTATTGTTCCTTATTTAGAAGTATTAAATGTGATATGAAAAATGTTATTGAATTAAGTGACTACGCATAGTATAGTGGCCAACTATTGTGAAATAAGAAGCAATATTTGTAAACTGAAGAGGAAGAGTACATCACCTAAAAGGTGACAGAAGATCTGATTGGAGCAGAGAAGCGCTGAGAGGCGTGGCCTAAGTGTCAACAAGGGGCCAATAGGAGCTGGCCCCAGCCAACCAATGGGAGAAGACTATACCTGAAAGGCAACAGGTATAAAATATGTAGTAAACTAGAGATCTGTGAGACAGAGGAACTACTTAAATGTGGTCTGTGAACAGTGAAATGTGTCCTCAGCTGAGGACTTTATAATGCTACCATATCATCATGGAATAAATACAGTTAATATGAAGAGAAGTTTTCTAGAATTCTATGCGTCTCTATTTCAAATTAAAAGAACACAACACTACTAAGCTGGATCATAAACAAAAACACTTCGAAACTACACAAGAAGACAACATTTGTTATACATAAAGTGGAGTGAATAAATACACCGTGGAGATTAATGTAGCTTCGTTTTGAATGCAGGACTTTTACTTGTAACAGTGTATTTTTAAATGATAGTAAGGATGGTATTTCTCCCACCTCTGTTCAGGTACACATTACTATCTGTGGTGTGATTGTTGGATGTCCCCTCAAAAAGATTCATAGTCTTATCTGATATTCTTGTATTGATAAGCTGCAGAGATGTTGATGGTGTTTACTGAGTATATTTCTTGTTTGAGATGTGCAGATGTTTTGGTCGCCATATGGCAAAGCTGCAGTTTGTCTCTGTCTCTGTATCAATATTTCCCTCAACTGTGTGTTAACTGGGCAATTTTACATCTCTGATGTGTGAAGTGGTGTCATGCGTGTTTGTGCTCATTGTTTGCTGTGTGATGTTGAACTGTCATAGAGGTGGGCGGGTGGTGGGCGGGTGGATGTTTTTACAATATAATACTGACATGGGTAATTCTGTATAATCTGTACTTTTCAAAATTTAAAGAAGGGGACCTTTTGTTACTTGTCATTCGCTTCTCTTTCTCCATCTACATTGTCAAGTCACAAACAAAGGCACAAACGGCATCTTTAAAAAGTGTTCTGTTGTTTGCTAAGTATGAATTCACCAGTAACAGTGTGAAGTTTACTCCCTGCGGGATACAGTCGAGCTTGGGTGTAAAATCCGTGAGTTTATAGCGCTGTCAGTTCACTTGTCAGTTTGTGAGCAACTGCTGTCAAAACATTTTATCACAATTTGCTTTGCATCACAGTTGGCCAGAACAATCTAGTCAGCTCTGTTCACTTGTCTGTGCAGTTAAGTTCTGTTTATTCCTCCCACATGCTATGTTAGAGTAAGGAAAAAGTCAATAAAAAGGAGAAACAGAATGTCACCTAGAATCAGGTGTACATCTGCTGCAGCTGGGAAAGAATCCAATTCTTTTAAGATTATAGAGCAATATGTGAAAGTCAATATGGATTTTAGTTTCTCTCAGTTGGGAAAGCATTGAAGCAAGATTAGTTGTGCATCATATGGGACTGAAAGTCTGTCTTCACAGAGATCTTATCTTGTAGTTGTCCAAACACTGAAAGGAAAACGTGCAGGAATTTCCCAAAGTTTCCCATAATTTCATCGTCAGGGAAAATAACAACTCTGTTGCTGCTTCACAGCAGGAGAAAAGGAAGCTGGATGAGGATGTTAGATGAGGAAAGGTGTTAAAACATCCAGAGATTAGCACAGACTCAGACAGGGCTTAATCTACTAATCCCTGTCCTCCCCTGGAACTCTGCGAGACAATGACAGGGCTTTGGGAAGTAGCTTTACCTGGTGCGATGTATGGAAAGACAGGGTGCAGATAATCATCGCTTCCCCTGCTGACAGGAAGTCATTCCCGTCCTCAGGAAGTTCTCGGTTCAGATTTGTTCAATGCGTCTTTTTTTGGGGTCTTTTTTTACTGCTGAGGTTCGCAGGAATCGTGACATCCTCAGGAAGTCTTGAGAAACGCTCGGTCCTTAGCTTCCCGTCAGCATGACTGTAGCCGAGAGAGGGGAGCAATAAATGAGGGGAAGAAAATAAGAAAGGTTTTTCAAAAAGAAAGGAAGTGAACGTTTCACCTCTTAATTCTTCACATGTTCTGTGTGTGAACTTCACAGGTCGTTGTTCAGGCAGCAGCAGAGAAATTGCTCAATCTAACCCCCAAGGGCTTCTCCACACATGACACCCCCATGTGCAAACACAACTGCAAAAAATGACATTATGATACAATATGGAGATTTTATTCCAGATGGAGTTTACATTATTTATAGCTCTGAAAATCCTCATGAAAAAAGAATAAATTAAGAGACAGAATACAGCAGCACAAGAAACATACTAAATAGTATAGGTAAGTGATGCAAAAATAATATATATATATATATATATAATATGTATAATATTTTTGGAAATACATTTGAGAAATATGTAGATCAAATAACCAGATGGGAATGTCCATTTTTGTGTAATCCAGTCAGTTAAATACTAAAAGGCACTTAATTGATAAATACAAATCTACAATCCAATAAAGCTATCAGGCCAAATACAATCTGAGATAATAAAGGGACAACTGCTACAGTGTCAACTGTTTTCCAAACTCTCTGATGCATCTTGAGGTAAATTTGACATTAATATCAATAACAAATTGACTTGAATTGGTGCTTGACACATTTGTACCATGTCACAATATATATTGTCATATCCCCCAACCTTACTATGGTAGGTACAGTCAGTGAAAAGAGCAAAACGTAAAGTCAGAAAGCTATATACAGTACAACATCCAAGTTTGAAGAAAGCATGTAATGAATATATTGAAAAGAGCAATCTAATAAAACAAATAAGTTATTAAATATATGTTATAGCTGATACGGTTTCAAAAATGATTCTTGCCCTTGGAAACGGCAGGTGACAATCTCACCTCAAGGTCCACACATCCGCAAAATAGTAGACTAATATCATAGTACAGGAATTACATAAATTTAATAAATATTTCTCTGTATGCAACTTCAAGTCTCATTTGCCGGTGCAGTAAAAATAATTGACTAAAAATACCCTGAAAAGAGCTTGATGAAATTGGACAGGAAATAAAATCTGGTGTTTAAGCATGGCCATTTTTTGCAGTGCACACACACACACACACACACACACACACACACACTAATTGAACAGAGCACAGACTGATAAGTGAGAAGTCTTCCTCTGAGGTGTGTGAGCCAGAAGGGTTAGTAACAAATGAAAATATCAGAGACGTTACCCTGAAGACGCTGCAGACTGCTGACTGTAGCAACGCTGAGATGTGGAAATAAAATCCCAAAAGATTGTTTTTTGTGTCACCTGTAGCAGAAAAGGCAGCGAGTATAGTCCGCCTCCATCAAGGTATTCATGGGGACTATACACAAGAGAGAGAGTCAGGGTTTAAGGAGATACAACTGAACTCGTAATGTTGTGTTTGACAAAAAATCAGCAGGAGAGAAACGCTGAATAAAGTCTGGGGTTTATCTGTGACCGGAGGGGGTCGAATGAGCTTTGTTTTCCGGCTGTAATGAAGAAGGATCTACAACAGAGCCTTTCAAAGCTTTCCTTCCAAATATGCATGAGATGAATATTTCATGTTTCACCAGGAGGGTAGGCAGGGAGACAGCAGGCTTTATGTAGCTGTAAATGGCTGAATTAGCTTTTTTTTTTCTCCTCTTCTTCCTGTGTGATCGTCTTAAACACGTCCACACCTCCGCACTCCTGCTGCGGGACACAAGTCGTTTCGACTAGATAGAGCTGTCACTTCACCAACACCTCCTTGTCAAATCACCCTGTCATTCTATACTTAGCTTCACATTCGGCTAGAAAGAGTAGGGACAGGTCAAAGGTCATCACAGTAATTTCTGTCCTAGATACGGTATTACATTGAAAGGACACATGAAACATGAGGGAGAACATAAATGGAATAAATGCCACAGTTTGCTGAAATGTTCTGGGCAAAAGTCCAAGGTCATTAGTCATTTAATTTGAAGAAGAATAGTAGAAAAAGAGACATTTTTAGTGTCGCTGCTACAGTTGTTAACATCATTTGAAGTTCAAAATGGGGTCTGAGGTCATTTTGATGTGAGCAGTGCAGTATTTCCTTTTATCTCCAGCGAGGACAGTGAAAGCTGTGACAGCTCAGGGCTCGACGAGGCGTTTTACTGGACAGGGCCAAAGGTCGTATTCTGTAAAGGAACAAAAGGTGATCATTTGAAGAAGTTGTTTTATTTTATTTTATTAAATATGAAAGACAGAGAGAAATGTAACAGCAGAACCAGAGCAGACCCACAGTCTGTTGCTGCTATAATTTGAAGTTGTGTCCACTGCAGCAGATTTGAATATAAAACACGCTGGAGAGAAGGAATAAAGACGCTCTGAGGATCGGGAATGGATTATTTTGTGCTCTCCAGTGAGTAACCAAAGATATAAATGCAGTCTGGATATAAGACGTGTTAGTTTATTGAGGATGGATAACAGGATGTCTCATTTGCAACTGATGAGTCTCACTTCTTCCTCACTTCTTCTGCAAAGAGAAATTTCACTGTAAAATTAACTTGAAATTACCTGAAAGGAAGCAAACACACGCATACTCAAACTAGAGTACCCATAATTCCACAGTACCAGGCTGGTGGCTGTGGGCAGAGGAGGCAGGCTTGACCCAGATGTCCAAAAGTGCCATTTACCAGCCGATAGCACTGACAGACGGCCCACATGCTACAGCTAATTCTAAGCCATTAGTCACCCACACGTCCACGCAGGCCGGCGTGCTCATTTGGCACAGAGCGCTGTTTTATTTACGAAGCATTGTAACCAGTAATTTGGCTTCCAAGCAACGCTTCATCCTCTGAGCCGCCATCTGGACAATCATCTTTTACTACAAAACAATATTCACCTTAACATCCATCTCACTTTGCATATACAGTCTTCATGCATTTTCAAGCTTCTTGTGAGTTTCGGGAATTTATGTGAGAGAAGTGACACAAACTACTTAATCTAAAGTTACTCGCTTACTTTAAGGAAGTTTATTTAATAAGTCAGATGACATGGGAAACTAACCTGAGAGTATTGGACCCTCTTTTTGATATTTTCAGTGTTTTTAGAATATTTGAGACCTTTTTAAATGCAACACAGCATGTTAAGAAACGTTCTTGCATCATGGGTAGTTGAGTCCTTTCACCTGAATTTAAAGTAGTGGTCCCAAAAAAAACTTTAAAGCCTTTTTTCTTTTGGAATACTGGACACTTCATCCTCCCAAGGCTTCTTAAAATCATTCAAATTAAACAGTTCGTTCAGGAAAATTCACTTGTTGGTTGTCCTGCTGATAATTCATGTTCACGTCGTAATCTAGATGAGGGGTCACAAATGCCTCATTGTGTCATTTAAAGTGTCACAGGTTTGGTAACCACTATTTCTTCTTCCGTGTTTAAATCAGCAGGAGAGCTGATAACGTTAGGTGTTAGCAGCCAGTGATATACCGTCCTTCAGAGCTGAAAGTTTTGGTTTGAAATTGCTAAACATTGTGCCAATGTCGTAATTGTGCACCACTTAAAGTATTTAGTGTGTTCTGGTGTCTCCACAATTTTCAACTAGGGCATTGCAACTTCTAAATATCCGGCAATCATCAACTGAAGTCATGATGCATGATTCAAACCCCTCTAACTATAGAAAAACATTTTTTCGGGGGAAACTCTGTGTCACAGTAAAGCAGGTTTTCCTCACTCCGCTCTCACCCAGGAGGTTATCTCCGTCGAGCGGCTTAAAATAGAGCAAAGTCAAACTTGGCACCGTGACGCTTAAGGGAGCCAGGCGCTGTTTCAAAACGCTGAATTTACACCGCCGGCTCAAGTCTGCCTTTTCTGCATCTCTGACACAGTTTGGATCTTTGAAATGTTGTCCAAACAAATAGAAAAATCTGACTCCGTTTGGGTTTCCATATTTAGACGGCATATTAGACGAGTACAGGGGCGGGGGATAAAGTTAGACTTTAATGGCTGCTGCCTGATAAGATAACCGCAAACTTTATCAGGATGTTGGAGCAGCACAATTAATGATTTATTCTGAAAACTTATTTTGTGATTATTATTTATAAATACATTGTTTGCATGAGTATGTGCACAGGTAGATGCAGTTAACCATACAACTGAACTAACTACTGTTGTATGTAAATATAGTTAAATGCAAATTATTTCTCTCAACCTATCTAATCCATTCATCAGGTTTAAACGTTTCCTTTGGTGTCTGTGTTTGTAATGATCCTACTTGTATAAAGAGCATAATATATAGTTATATCGGTTTAATAACAAACCTTGACAGCTTCAGAATTTGTGGATTTTATTGGCTTCTCTCCAAAACTCAGTGTCACAATATGTACACAGTTTGACCCCGTGGCTTTCAAAAACACAAAAAGTGCGTTTTTAAATTTTTTTATTTGATCCTGCGGTGTAAATCTGTCTGCAGGGGCTCGCAGCCCAGTGAGCCGCCACGCTGTCAGAAATCACCCCTAATTACCGGCAAGGTAAATCCCCCCCGTAGAAACGGCTTAAATCAATTAGCCCACACTCTGGACGGCTGGGCTCAATCCTTTGCCGCCTTTCTCACGATCCTGCAGAAGTGTGGGAAGCCAGTCTGATCGCCCCGCACTCCCCCCTGAGGCCTCATTTCCCCCCCCTCTCTTCTTCCTTCCCTCCTTTTTCTCATCCCTATGTCCTCGCCTGCTCTGTCAGACTTCCACTGCCAATCCAAATGCTAAACAAACAGCTACTGTTGAAGTCTCAGGAGAGATTTCTTCTTTAATGAAATTATAAAAACTGTAAATATGTCTTTTCATACTGTATACATCGTCTCTCCTAAGCAAGCTCTAAAGTGATGCCAACTTGGCAACTTTACCTGAGGATTTAGTGACTTTCCACTCTCCACCAACTCAATTTCACGAAAGGGAACAATGACAAATGGGGGCAGACCATAATATTAGTTTGCTAATATATCAGGCAGATATTATCCAACACTGGATTCCAGCCAAGTCTGCTGATAATGATGGACTATGTTCTCTGGTAACAGCTGCATTTAAAAGAGTTTGTAAAACCTTTAATGATAATTTATCTTCATTATGCATTTCTCTTTTTTAATTTATATGTCTAACTATATCTTCTGCCAAGTCATTAAGTTATAACTAAGGTGAAGTCACTTTGTTGGCTGGCATCTGTATCCTGATAGTGTAAATGCTACGAAGGCTTTTTTTTTCACTTATGCTATTCTAGGCTTGAAAATGATCAATAACCTCAGGGACTGCAGAAGAAAATTGGCTCATTAGCTAACTCTGGCATATTTACATGAGATGGAAACTGACATTTTGATTGATGTGCACTGTCCCAATGGGTAAAATTAATAAATAAATCTAAATACATTAAATATTATCTAAAACACTTTTTATTCACATTGTTATTGTAGAAATGCGCATAGGCTTAGGACTGAACAATAATTCAATGTTATCACTTCTATGCTATCATAATCTAATATTGTCATATATCGTCTTTTAGTTGTCGTGATGATATAATCATCTGGAAGTTGGTTTTACAAAAAATCTTTTGAAATGAATGACTCCAAACAAATAAAATAAAAAAATTAGATGTATTTAAGTGTTTTATTTTACATATTTGAATATTTTTGTCGGCGGTAATACACAACAGTGTATCAGAATTCACCACATTGAATACCAATTTGATTATTTCATAAATGAGATTGCAAACATTGGCCATATTGAGAGATTTGTGTCTGTATATATGTATATGTGTGTGTGTATATATATATATACATACGTCTACTGGAGCATGTATCAGCAGAGGGCCACAACGCCTAAAAGCATCTGCTCCAAAGCTAATGCTACAGTTAGGTCATCATTTAACTGAATAAAGCACCCACTGGTGTAGTGGATGTATTGTGTCTAATGTTGACTGCACATTTGTACGGCTTCTTGTTCCAATCCAAAGAGGTCTTATCACAGTTTGTCCATGTTGAGAATGGTTGTAGCAAGTAATTACGGTGCAGTCTGTAAGTAGCCTATTTGTATAGTGACATGCAGTGTTATGCATTGTATTGGCTCTCTACTCTGGATAAGTGGAATTTAAATGAAAAAATGACTGTGAGGTTAAAATGCTGACTTACAGCTTCAAATGAATGGTGTTAACATCTACATTTGGTAAATAGCATAGGAATTATAGCCCAATTTTAAACCCCCCCCCCTTTTTTTTTGAACAGTGCAACACAACAATGTCAGGGCTACAGTTCCTACACTGTTTACCCAATATTTACTGGATGTACACCTTCAGATTATGGCTAAAGAGTCAACTCTTAAACCTCATAGCATTGTTTAATTTCCAGTCCAATGTGCATGAGCAAAGAGACAAAACTGATGCATACCACATCGGCTGCAAACTTTGGCAATATTTATATTTTGAGAAATCCATAATATTTAAGCTTCCCGAGCAAAGTTTTGCAGGAGATTGTAGCAGGACTCAAGCGTTAGGGTCAGTTAAAGGTTTACATTTACCTCCCGATTTAGCACCAGTTACCCTCAACTTAGCAGCTAAAACTGCCAGCAGCTTTTCGGTTATTAAATTAGAGATTAAACTTTGCTGATCCACGTGGAGGAAAGAGTTGTTGCAGCAGCAGAAAAACAGGATTCAACAGGGAAAAGAAACTAGAATAGCAGCTCGCAAATAGAATGTAAAATAAGCAGGAACACAGAATACAAACGATTTGAGGCTTATGTAAACATACTCTGCTGAGACTTTCAATATGCTAAATAGGCTGCAAGAGGGGGAAGAATATGGACGACTAATATTTATGGATTTACCTACATGCGTTCCTACTCAGTTCTACCTGTCCTGAGAAAAATGAGCAGAAAAGAAAGAGAAAAAAATTAAAGCTCTGTGCTTTTGGTTATTAGTCCGCTTCTTTTCCTCCAGGCCAAACTAAATCCTAAAACCAGTGGAATGGCACTGCCCTTGTTAGCACAGATTTTAAGATGTAAGCCCTTGTTAACCATCAATTGCAAGAGAGAAAATGAAAGTAAAAGCCCCCCCGTCTGACTTTAAATAAGTCTAACAGTGACCAGTGAGAGATGAGAAAACTTGGTAATGCATTTAAAAAAAAAAAAAATTTTCAGGCTGTTTTTAAAGGTTTTACTTGAATATGCATCTTGCTTCTCCACTGCACAACGACTGTATCTGTGCTGGAGGAATTTTAATTTGGATTATTGTCGTTCTGCTAGATTCTGAATCATTAATTTGCTGCTAAAAAAAATAACAAATAGATCTATAGCAGCAGGATTTCTTGAAGACATTTTTTTATTTTTTTTTATCTGTTCATCAGTTTCATGAGACCTTATCCCTCCAGTCAGAATTCAAGCCCAGACAGAAAACAATGGTACTATCAAAATTCATATTAGAGCAGCCTTGGAAACCTTTTGGAGCATCTATTGAATATTTCAGCTCTGGTTTCACAGAATAGATACAAACAGCCACAAAGGGAAACACCATGCCAACCTTCAAATTACACATGCTTTCAAATCAATATGTTCACGTTAACATATTAGTATAAAAAAAGTTTACAGGCATCAATCTACATACCATGTATTCTGTGTGCGGCTGCACCATGCCGTGACCCCCGGCACCGTAAAGGTTCGACACTAATACACAAACTGTTAGAGTGTGTGTAGGCTGAGTGTAAAAAATGATATGACCACATGAGCACCAGTTGTCTGAGCATGAAGTTCCCGCTATCTTAACACAGCCAAAATGTTTGTTGGGAAACATTGTTGGGGTTGGTGAGTTGCTCCTCCCAGGCATGGCTGCCTGTGTTGTCTCTGTGTGAACTCTCCTGTACTGGAGCCACTGGTTCAAAAATAAGACACACTTGGCACAGACGATGTTTACAGACATCCAGGCTGGGAGCTAATTTTCATCCCTTGTTAAAAATAAGAGGCAGACATGTTTCTGCAATTCTCCTATTTTACTACACGTCTTGCCAGTGTGTATTTTTTACCCCCTGGGGCAGAAACACTGAAGCTTCCCCTTCGTGCAGACAGACAGCGTGGGAGGGGAGCAGGGAGATGTGGGCGTTGGGCTAACCAGTCGGGGTGTCCCGTCTGCGGGGAGATAAATTGATCAATGCCCCTGGCATGTTCTATGTATGGCAACACAACAGATACTTCAGAAATCCAGGTTGATCCTCTCTCCTCGCCTCAGAAGGCTTCCGGTGTGGGAGGAGGAGACCTTCGTCCCGGCTCTCTGACGCTCCACAAATATGTGGGCAGCTCGGAGGAAAACATCCAACCTCCAAATAGGAAAATAATATCTGCTTCTGAGGCTTTCTCAGTGTATTGGTTGCTTTCAGTCAGCTTGTTGATTTAACTCTGTATCTCCATCCTCTGATTTTACATCCAACTCAAAATTGTATCAACTTTTCTCTTTATTTTAATGACCGTATCCAATGCAGGTTTTCTACCTCTTGTTCCAAATGTTCTGAACAAATTAAGCATCCTTTAGTGACTGATTAACTTTTCTTCTTTCCCGTCACCTTTGTTGTGAATCAGCTTAAAAAGCAGTTTAAAAAGCAGATTGTCAGAAATATTGTGAACCGAGTTAGGGAAATGCCATTTCTGTATTGGGGCTCCAAATGCTTTTGTTTATTTATTGAGACAAAATGTACAGGCCCTTGAGACTAAAGTGAGCTCTCAGTCTCTCTGCTCCCCACCTTCCCTCCACCCTGTCCAGCCTGAGCAGCTGTGCACACAGAATAACACTTAGCTGGCCAAATCCATTCTGCTCTAATTAATGAGAGTACCTGAATGTTTGCAGAGATAGCCTGCAAACAGCTGCCGGTTTCGCCATAACACAATTGTAATAATCATAATATACAGCCTACAAATTTAATATTACATTTGAAACTTGACTACATGACTTTTGAAAGTTATAGCAACACCTTTCTACTGTGTTATTGTCTCACACCAGTATATTTCATACTGACATTGCACTAGCGCTAATCAGTAAAAATTGGTATTGGGTGAAGGTAAATTATAACGTTATCATGATATGTTGAAAAGAGGTAGAGTTCTACAGTAAATACAGTTGCTTGAAGGAGATGTTTACAGCAATATAAACTATAGATATTAGAGAGCAAATTATCACCTGTTTTAACTTCCTAACAAAAAACAGTATGCAAATGGGAATAAAGACGTGTATGTTGAAGTACATGGGATTTATTGTTTTGTTTTTACCGTGGTATCGAATTGGTATTGAGAATCATGGAATTTTACTGGTATCGGTATCGACTACTACATTTCTGGTATCGTGACATTCCTTCTGAAAGACCGACTGACTGACAATGCCATGCACAGAGCTGTGACTATTAGATCACTATAATTGGGTATATCAGATGTCAGACTGAAATTCCATATCGTTGCATTTCCTGAAGCACTTTTTGAATCATTGAAAAAGTCTGAGATTAGAGGCAATTATTCAAAGGTCTAGAATCAGGCTCCACAACTTATTTTCCACACTGAACAGTACACATTTGACCTACTGGTTTGCTGCTCCAACACACTGCTAGGCTCTATCTTTGCTTACGATATATAGTGACAGTCTTTCTTTATGTAAAACTGTGTATGTAGTGATCTGCATAGTCAGTTGTTCTAACCGTACGTGAATTTGCGTTGTCCAGTAAAGGTGTCAACATGCTCCTGCCTCAAGCTCCTCTGTATTCATTGTACGTAGTGACAGAAGAAAACAAGTGATTGTGATTCTGATCGGCAGACAGACATAAAATGTGACAGACTGACTGAAGGATGGAGAGACAGAATAAGGTCAGGGCAGATAGAGACAGCATTATTCAGATCACATCAGCAGCTCAAAGGATAAAGAGGCAAACAGGTACAGAGGCAGGGTGATGGAGTGATTTAGTAGAGACGTAAAGAAAAGGACGAGTCTATTGACGTGAAGAAGGTGACAGCATGACCTGCTGAGAGAGAACGTTCTCCACCTGGATCATAATGTGTAAATAAATTTCCAAGTTGTCCTGTCAAAGTCAGATAAAGTCCATAACATGCAGTGTATCCCTTAAAGACAGAGACCAGGGACTGGGAAGCTACCTGTTGTGTCCATGTAGACTCCTAACGCAACTTTTTGCAAAATGGCCATAATTGTAATCATAAATTTGTTTTTAAGGGGTGAAAAATGGTAGATATCTGGCCCGGCAGAGAATGTAATGACAATTTGCACATGGGTGGTCCTAAATGGCAGCAAGAAGAATCAAGTTAATACTGGACGCCTTATTTCCCAGCAATTGGCAGTGATTACAGAGAAAAACGAAACTCAAACTCTCAGGTTTTTTCTCAGGGTTGAGTGAGATGTTTTTTCTGAGGGGGGCCTCAGGATTCCCCACTTATTCCTATTGAATAAAGAAGTTATTATAAACTGGAAAATGTTAAGTTTTTATTCTGGTTAGCTGCTAAACAAACATTTTTCTACAGTGGTTCATGTTTTTATCACATTAGACAATGTTTCCCACCTTTTTAATGCAGGATTACTTTCTCTCCATCACACTCTGTATGTCAGATATTTCCTATCAGCGAATTTATCTGAGTACTAAAGCTAATAATTGTGGTGTAGGTCTTTTTTCAAAACATCAAAATCTTTCCTAACACAGATCTTACTGGTGATATCCAATACCATTCACTTTCCATAACATACTATTGACAGTCAGATCATCCATACATAAGTATACAAAACAGCAAACTAGCTGGTGCTGCTCTAATCTCTTGTTATGCTTGTTGGCAATTCAGAAATATGAATTATTCCTATTTTCCAGACGGTTAACAGTGAAGACGGCTAATTATGTAAAAGTCAACATAGCCTGGATCATGACAGGCTGAAAAAAACTGGAAGGCCTGATTTTTTTTGTTTGATTCAGTGATTATATAAAAAGTACTGTTTTGGATGGAAAGGTCTGGGTGGGTGTGCTCCCCATCAACATGTTTTTATTTCCTCCCCTTTGTTCTGTGTATCTGAGGGCTTGATAAACAGACAGACGGTCAGACAGACAGACCGATAACACCAGTCATAAAGACAAACAGATGGAGTCAGGCGTAAATACACAGGCTGAAGCTCTCATACCCTGATTTTGGCAGATTGCCTTACCCCAAATTCAGAATTTTCATTCTGGTTTGCTCTTTTCTTTCTTTCTTTTTCCATCTCTTCTGTCTTGGAGGAGTATTCATGCTTTTTAGAGCAGAGATTCAAAAGAAATGTCTTGATTTGACTGCGATTTTAAGGTTCCGATTTGATTCAAATAGTTTTTCCGCACTGACTGCTTTTACATTGTAAGGCTGATATTTTGATTTGTAAATATCAACATATCATTGGTTTTATGCCCTGACTACTTTCTCAAAGTGTAGCTGTGCAGTCAAGTGGAAAGAAAAGAATATCAGGTCCCGTCCCGTTCGTTAGATGTTTTGTGTTTGTACTTCCTGTTTTATTTTGTTAACTGTATGTTCCCTCTTGTGTCTGTTTCTAGTTCCTGTCCCCAGCTGTCTCCACTCTGTTCATTAGTGTCTCCACTCTGTTCGTTAGTGTCTCCACCTGTGTCTTGTTATCCCCTCCCACTTCCCGGTGTATATAGTCTGTGTGTTGGTTGTCCTTTGTTGCCAGTTCGTCTTCGTTCTTCATGACAAGAGTGCCAGTATTTCCTGTGTTCCTGTGTTCCTGTGTTCCTGTGTTCCTGTGTTCCTGT
>CALSBV010012099.1:342335-375520 GCA_943590825.1 Bovichtus diacanthus | reverse complement strand
TATATATGTATATATATATATATATATATATGTATATATATATATATATATGTATATATAGGCACAATGTGTCGTGGCTATCACTGCTGGGAAAACCCGCTTTCATCTACAGTCAGTGTCTCTGTTCATCTTTTCTCTCCATGCCCTTATAAATGCATGACATTAAAAAGCTTTTGCTATATATTAATTATTAAATTAATGGCAATTTAATGCCATTAAATTTTCCTTATGAAAAAAAAAAAAGACAGGTAATAATCGATTACGAAATAGAAATTTTTCGACCCTGAAAAAATGCTATGGCTATCGGAATGAATAAATAACTATTGTAATAATGATAATAATTTATTATATTTATTATCAATAATAACTAATCAGACTCTTTTTTTTTTATTTATTTATTTTTTTTTTTTATATATATATATATATAACACCAGAAGCTAGATGTAGATGATGCCAGAGATATTAAGGAATACAAAGAAAAAGCTGTGTGATAAGTTGCCTGTACTTCATAGAGCAGTAACATGGACACTTTGAAGTCGGTTTAAAAGGAGCAAATGCCAAAAGACATAACTATAAAGATATCTATTTTGTACACTACATGTAAAATACAGACACAAAAAAGGTATCATTAGCGCAAAGTGACACTTTTATTCTGTTTTGCAGGTCTGAAGATGTCAAGCTGCCTCTGTGATTCTGCTGCTGTGACTGTGGCTTTCAGGGCTGCTGAATAATACAATAGATTGCAGGACAACACAAGAGCTTTTATCAGGAAACAAACAGACCCAGTCAGAGCTTCCAAAGCTCCTCATCACCACAGCCCTTTTTGGGTTGCTATGGCAGCTGCTGTCACAGAAACCAAGTGCTGGACACAGGCTTGTCCCAGTAAGGCAGGACAGAACACTAGTCATTGCCACAAGAGACCATCAAACAGTCAACAAACAGCACTTGGCATTAATTCTAGCACTCTAAGTTAACAAAACGACCAAAGGTCTGTAGGCTGATGGTCAGCTCTCTGGAGGATCCTCATGAGTCTTGTCTGTGTCTGCTCAGGCTCTTGGCCAGAGTCCCTGTGCAGCAGCAGAGTCAGTACTGTTCCTTCTGTTAGACCATGTTTCACCAGCAGGACCATCTGAAGAGCCAGCTGCAGGACAGCCACCCAGCAAGCAGGCAGCTCTTCCACTGCCAGGAGTGTGGAAAACAGTACAACACTCAGCTGGGTTATAGACGCCACCTGGTGGGAGCCCACAGTGCTGCAGCAGGCCTGCCCTGTCCAGAGGGGGCGCCTTCACTGCTCGAGCACCTAGGCAGCCATATTGACAGGCCTCCACCATCAGAGGGCAACAGTAATGCTACTGTGCCAGTGAGAGAGAGGAAGTACTCATGTGAGCGATGCGACCGCCGTTTTTACACTCGTAAGGATGTACGGCGCCACGCTGTGGTGCACACTGGGCGCCGCGACTTCCTGTGTCCGCGCTGTGCACAGCGCTTTGGCCGCAGAGACCATCTGACCCGCCATTTGAAGAAGAGCCATGCGCAAGAGTCAGGGTTGATGCCACCCTGTACACCCAGCACTCCTGTGGCTACACCGACCCCTGCCACCCAGTGCCCAGTGAAGGAGGAGCCTAGCCCTGTGGCCTCTGATATGGGCTCCGTCTCCAAGGAGCCCATGGAGACTTTCTCCAGGGACATGTACAACTCCTACCCTATGACTAATCCTGTCCCCGGGATGAGCCACCCTCATGGCCTCATGCAGGGGTCCTTGACCTCGACTATGAGTGTGGCTCGTCACATGCCCCCCCAATCTTCTCACCAACATCACCTGCAGCCCTCGGTGGCTCCGCAACAGCAGCCCTACAACATGGCCAGGTACCAGCACGGATCTACCTCATATCCTCGCGCCGACGTGGACAGTTTCCTGCTGGACCTGCAGAGTGCCCCCCCACCTCACCTAAGTGCAGTCAACTCCTCTACCTCTACTTCTGCCTCCCCTCAGAGAGAGGTGCTGGGTGAAGGTGGCGGCGACCCCCACCTGCTGTCCAGGAGCCCTGCTATCTCCTCAACCGAGCTATCCTGCACCACTAACATGGACCTTGGGCCTCTGTTGGGCTTCTTGCCTTTCAGCCTGCCGCCCTACAGCCCTCACATGGGGATGGGAGGGTTAGTGATGAGCTATCCACCCACCACCACCACTTCCCCTCCATCCTCCTCCACTGGGCTGTCCTCCCAGTCTCCAGGGCCTTTTACCTTCTTCCAGCCTCCTCAGGCTCATGTACAACAGGGCCCTGGAGCCCATAGCCACAGCCAGCTACCTCAGGCATACAGCAGTCCTGCTATGAGCACTTCCAGCTCCCTACCTCACTACTACCAGGCCTTTCAGCAGTAAGCTGCTCTGTCCCCACAAACGTTACCTTCACAGGCTTTTTCATGAAAAGAGTAAAACATGAGAATCGCATCTTTATTGTATGTGTGACATTAACCTGTCAGTGCTAATGATGCTAATCTTCGTTTTTTTTTGTTGAACACAACAAATCACCTCATCAGTATTACCTCATTATTTAAAAAGGAAGCTTGGACATTTGAGGATATGTCGATGGTCTCACTACAACCAAAGTAGAGTAATACTTCTTTTTGTCAGACCTGTTACCAATAGTGGATGCACTTAACAAACTTGGCACAGGCGCTGCACAGTGCTGATAGTTATCCAGTTCTAGGTTATCAAGGAAAATGCTGCTGTGTTAGGTAATGACAGCGTCCTTACTGAAGCTGACTTGAGATTTTCTCATTTTAGAATAAGGGAGCATCAACAGTCTTACATAGCGATAAAAGGTGGTGTAAGATGTACTCAGCTTCAGTTAGTGAGTATGTGCACTCTCTGTATATGATATCTGGTGGTTAAAGGTGCAATGTGTATGTCATGGCCAGAACTTTAGCCTATAAAACTCATCAACAGAATGTGAAGAGGTAAAACAACTGATTACTGTAATTTTAGATTCTATGGACCCAGAAGTAGAGGTGAAATTCTGCTCTTATCTCTTTGGAGCATTTGGTTTGGCATTACACATTGCACCTATTAACTCACTAAAGTATACAGTAAAGAGCTTCATCCAGCATTACACAGTCTGATACAAATAAATCATTAGATGGGAAATGACCATTGATGAAATAATATCATCCATTATTTTACATTGTACATTTAACCCTGTGGAATTCAGAATTTGTCAGAATTTGTCTGAAAGTGCAGTCAATAGCAGTTACGGTTAACAATAATTGTAAGGCTAGACTGCTCATAGTATTATTAGTCAACTGAACAAGTAATTCAAAAAAATTCACTCAATTTTACTGGAATTGACCGTAAAAGCATTTGAGTAACGAGTCTTAAATTCTGATGTCTTGGAAAAAAAATTTAACCGCAACCCTTTAAGCCAAAATCCCCCATTGGACACAAATTATAATGCTAAATAGCTACTTTTTTGGCAATATTACGTAGCATCACTAGATTAAAATGCACTTGCGTTTCTTTTTCAACATTGCAGGCCTTTAAAGGTTGTCCACATCACACAAGATGGAAAGCTGCTGCACCACTGCTGTCAGTGGGTAAACATTTGTTTAAATTAAATGTTAAGACTTTGTTACCTAGAACATATGACACAATAGTTACCGTCGGACAGAAGAGAGGTGATGATTAGAAAAAAGATCTTGAACTCCATATGTTTTCAGTGTATTAAACATATTTCAGTTTTTGAGACACTGCTCTCAGCTCCTCTATCTCTCGCCTCCTGCGATGCTCCTAGCATCCTCAGTGAGTGTTACGCATCTGTCTGAACAGAGCCTCAGAGAGCAGTGCAGCAGCGCTTTGTTGTACTTACCTTAAATCCTTTGAATCTGCGGTGTTGAAAAGAACAAACGGAGAACTCTGGAATGTACATTTGCTGACACTGTGCTAACCAGGTCACTGATCTCAGGGTTGCTGCCTGTGTCCCATAAAATACATAAAAATATATCCTTTTCTCCTTGGCATGATAGGTATTAGACCTGTTCCCACAGAACCCACACTTGGGTGTTAATGCAATTTGTTATGAGAGTGATTTTGAAAATGATGACCTCTGCAATCTAAGTAACAAACATTTATTATGACCTGCTGAGTGAAAGGATGTCCATGTTCCAGGAGAAGGCCAACCAGAACTGTGACACTTAATATGATAGTCCTGAATCAAGGTGAGATAAATATGTGAAACTAAAAAATGTGGCTGTGACTTATGAAGCTGAGATTTGACAGTACTTCCAACAGAGTGTTTCCACGTCTTGGAAAACAATCTGTCAAACTTCTCCTTAATTGTTACAAGGCAGCCAATTGTATACCATAGAACTACAGCCCTGGGTCTGCAGACAGCCGGGTCTTTTGATCCTGGCTTCTGGTACCGTTTGTATCTGCATCTCACTTGCATTCCTACTGCAAGTAGTGCAGATGGAAAGCTCGCCGCAAACCATTTTTGAACCTGTGGGAAACGGCAAATATAAAATGTTAATTGTCATATTCTAGTTCACCTCTACAATCACAACTTGTGTCTTAGTAAGGAACATAAAAGCACTTTGCAATATGTTGATCTATCTATATTAGAGTCTGTAGTGGAGGTCATCCAGCCCTCTCACAGTTCCATCTTTTCCATAGTAGAAGGTGGCAACCCTAGCTACATGATGTGACCTGGAGCACTTGGGAACAGCATTGTAATTAGGGAAAAGGAATTGTCAAAGCCCTCCCTGTTATCTGTTTTGTTCTTTTCAAACTGGACCACTGGATCTAAACAGGTTGTAACTGTGACCTGCTTGCTGTGAATGTCTGACTTTATTCCTGAATCGAATGCAGCATAGATTCTACAAAGGACCTCAAGAGCACAACCTATTTCCTAGCTTTTACTATTTCACTGTTGGTATTGACACCTATTCCTCCACAAGGCTGTGGTGGTGGATCTCAAGAGTATCTGATATAATTAGAACTAAAAGGTGACACCCCCCCCCCCCCCCCCGTCCCAGCCTCCTCTTTCCTGCAGATTCCCAGGAAAGCCAGAGAAGGTTGATGAGGTCTGTTGAGATTCAAAGTTCCTTTAACAGTCACAATGCAGCATGGCAAGAATAATGGATCCAAACCAGCAGCCTTCCAATAATGGATGCTCCACTCATGAAATTGGTGGTGTAGTGGAGATGGAGGAGCCCTACAACTGGATGTTAGTGATGGATATGATATTGGAAAGAAGATATTTCAGAGGGAAATATTCAGATGATGCTCTCCCTTCTGCCTTAATCCCATGAACTATGTCTCATTAGCATTATTACCAGCCTCCAAGTGTTGCACCAATGTCTTAAAAAACTACTGTTGTGCCTCTCTAAGAGTGTCTAATCTCCTGACTGGGTTTAAGCACTTATGACATTTCCTAAAAAAGGATGAATTTGATCTGTACCTCAAACACGCAGAAGTATGGGTTTCTGTTTTTATTTGTTTTTGATTCTAGTTATTTTGGCTCTTGTGCCATTAGATTGAAACTATAAAGGTAGATTTTATGAATCTAAACTTTATCTAGCGACGGACATTGACACTATAATTTGGTCAAATTTTCTACCTCTACCATGTCATGTATCTTTCTGCAAAAATCATTAGACATAGTTTAAACCTGTAACAGTTAGGCAGATTTTCTACCACTGTTAAACATGGGAATATGCTCAAAATTCAACTTTGAAGGGCTGGGTACACACAAGTCCTAGTGGTGGAGTCAAACATGGTTCTCTTTACTTGCCTTTAATGATATTTCTACTTATTTACTACCTCAGAGAAGAGACAGGGGACTGTCCATCTAACCGCAGAGAAAATGTCTGTGTAGAGTTTTATTTTTGTCAGAACAAGCACATGTACTTTGTAACTCCCATAGTTTTTTACTGAGATTAGCTCACAACAGAATGATGTCTAGTGCAACAAGTAGCACATTGCCTGGCAGTTCACACTGCATTTGTTCTGTTCTTAATGTCTCTGCCTCTTTAGTCTGGAATGTTTAGGAATCTGGGCCTCTGTCAAAAGGAATTCCACAGTTGCATGTTGGAATGTACAGACAACATATTGGCACTGTGGATTTTTACTCTGAGCACCTGAAGAACAACCTCACTATTCCAAATTGATGTTTCTTGCTCTGATGCCGATTAGTCGAGAACAATGCCAAACTCTTGCCGTTTCCAGCCTCTCCAGTGTGAGGCTGCACTGCTTGTCTGCTACATATCCTTATCAATTGAATACCTTTGTTTGAACACATCAGTGTGGGCTCTGGAAATGATGACGGACATTCGTCGTAATTTTCAACAATAACAAAGCACTTGCAAGGAGACCCTTGACGGCCCAGTGTTCATGGTGTGTCAACTGGTTTGTGGTAATCTTATCAATTGCAAATATGTACCACTAAACCAAAAGATGAGCTGAACTGCCTCAAGGTTCTAACTGCCCTGCATTATAACTGCTGTCTTCCCATGACCAGTGATGAATAGACTGCATTTCTACAGCCCTTTTCTAGTCTCAGCGACCACACAAAGTGCTTTACATCACAAGTAAGCCTTCACCCATTCACACACACATTCACACACTGACACAGGCTACCAATACAAGGTGCCACCTGTTCATCATGAGAGAGAAACAGTCTCACACTCTCACTGATGGTAAAGTCATCAGGAGCAGTTTGGGGTTCAGTATCTTGCCCAAGGACACTTTGACACGTAGACTGCAGGGGCTGCTCTACCTCTTGAGCCACAACACACTGCACCACAAACATTTCACCTCTCCGTCTGCTTCAGACAAACTCAATTGTTTATGTTTGATTGTTGTCTGACAACTTCTGCAGTCAAAGTGTTTCTAACATCATACTCTGGTGCTGACTGCATCTCACGGCCTCTGATCTCTCCAACAACTCTTTGTTGTCTGAAGTACTCCTGCAAAGGGAGATACCAACGCACAAAGTCTCCCTGAAGTTGTTCCAAGCCGTTGTTCACATGAAAGTGACAGAAGTAGTCGTGTGAAGAATAGGGGGGCGGGGTAGAGCCCTTGAGAGAGAAGTTCAAGCCTTGCCTACTTTCACACCTCCACAGATTGGCCATGTGGTCGTGTGTGGCCTTGATTGTTTGATTGTATATTTTGGAAAGTCTGCAGTCCCCGCTTCAGTGAATGATCCAACAAGCACTTCTGAAGCATACTGAGGCCCTTAAAGTGCCCCAAGTTAACATTTCACTGTGACGCCTGTCCTTCAAAAACAAAGGCAGAAGAAGTTCTTGTACTGCACCTTGTAGAGAGGCTCTGTGTGGATGGTCGGTCAACGAGGGCTGTAATGTTCCCATTCCTTTTCTTACCAAAAGACTATTGGTTTCTTTTAGCCATAACCACCATCTTTCCTTACGGAGTTTGAATTATAAACTTAGCTAGACCTTTGAGGATTTCTGCAGGTGCTGCTTAGACTAGGATAGGTTTAAAGATGAGACGGAGTGTCTGTACAACAACACTAAACGTGTAGAAGCATTCCAGACTGATGGGTAGAAGCAGAGCAGAGGAGATGGGGCTTCATTTCACTAAATGATCATCCAGTACTGTTGTGTTGCCTGCATTTAGGTCGGCTCTGCCATTGCCCAATGCAATGCAGGTTTCGACACCTTTAACTTAGATATATTTTTCATTAGGTGTTTGTATTATCACTTTATAGATTTTAGAAGACAGTGAAAAGAAAAGTTGTCATTTTCTGATTGTCTGAACATAAAGTAATACAAAATAAATAAATCTTTAGATTTCTACTGTGCCCATGTGTTTTACTAAAATGTTACTTTATCTATAATGGTATTTTCTATAATAACCCTAACCTTTCAGAGCAGTGCAAACATGATGAAGGAACCTGTGATTCAAGACTTATTCAGACCTATCCTATACTCTCCTGATAGCTGATTGGACCAGACCACCAGGACCCTTAACCCTTGTGACGTGGTCTGTGTCTTGTCTTGTCCAAAGTTATGAGAGTTATGGACAGTTAAACTACAAGTAAGTACTCAGAGGTCAAAAAGGTCAACATTTGTAGTTGAGGAGAAATGAACAATGCCCTCCATGGTCACTCACGGCATTAATTATAGATAAATTGTATAATAATTATCAATACATTTAATTGAATGCTAAAGGTGTGTATTGGAATACGTTGACATACATTTGTACATCAAGATCCACAGGCTCCCTTCAGCAATGCTCATTAAATATGTATTAAAAAGAAAACATGCAAGCAAAAAAGAAAGAATTAAGAGATTAAATAGTGCAAGTTATAGTTAAAAAAAATATAATGATGAAATATACGCAAATGAATTAAGACTGACACTGGTGACTGTCATGGGATGGTAGCTGTTGTCTATCCAAGGTGTTCATTTTATTTTGGGCTATGGTGCTCCTCCCTCACATTTGGTTTTGTGTTCATATCATAGTATATTACAATTGTGTAACTACCCTTTAAAAGTAAAACAAATAAAAGGTAAACCCTACGGAATTAGGGAGCCGGTCACTTTGGATAGGGAAAGATTTCTGAGGACCACGCATGCATGGACTGCTGATGTAACAGTCTCTACTTCAGTTGTTTTCCAATAGTTGGTATTCTTTATTGATTTTCACCATGTGTGTGAAAAGTGTTTTTTTGAACAATGTAAGTTTATTTTTGGCTTCAATCAAGAGAAAGGGAAGATGATGGGCCCTGTTTCTTTAAAAGAAAAGCATAACTTCTTTTAATTTATTATATTTTCTATTTTATTTTTTGATAGTGATAATGGCAGGTAGAAGAATGAAAATGCCCTGATTTAGGTTTATTATCACTTGAAATTAGACAAATTAGTTATTTTTATTATTTCAATTTTATTTAAATATAGTAATTCCCACTCTTCATGATTTTGAAGATATAGTATTATTAGCCAGTGGATGAATGCAAGTTTAGAAAATGTCTTTATGCATTTATTTGCAAATTTAAGAAATGCTTATTCATATAATAATAAGAACTTTATTTATAAAGCACCTTTGAAAACAGAGTAAGTGCTTTGACAGTCAAAAGCAGGATACAAGGCAATACAACAGAAAGAAACAAAAGTGACACAAAATGAAGGTCAAATTAAAAATGGTGGGTGAAAGCTAAAAAGAAAATGTTTAAATCAACCTGGTCATCAATTACAAAGGAGATGCAACATTGAGTGAATGGGATGGACTGGACTGGGATGGACTGGGTCCAGTGGACGGGCACCTGGGGTGGGAGGGGTGTGACCCGCTGATGAAAAGAGGGAGAGGGAATGTTTTGAAAGATAAATATTCTGACATTTATTGCATACAAGAAACTAATGAAGTCTGAAAGTCACAAATCAATGGGCTGATGAATGGGAAGGGGTCATGATAATGGTTAAGAATATTACCAATATCTATTTTAACGCTCTACAAATACACTCGGATAGTAGATGGATACGTTTAGAAATGGAGAACAATCACAAAGAAACATTGCTAGATGATCGTTTTGCTCCAAACAGATGATTCAAGTTTCTTTGAGGTTTGACATATTCTAAAAAATTTTTGTGGAAGTATGTATTACACAATACAAACTATGATCCTCATGATGTTGGTGCGATAAAGAATCTATATAGATATATGGAGAATGAATGATCCATAGCAGGTAAGATACACCTGGAGAAGAATAAACCAGGCAATAGGTTACATTACTTTTTGGTTTCTTTTAAACTGATAACTTAAGGCACTAAAACTAAAATTGGTGATAGAATGCATTCAAATCATAAATAATAAAAAATATATATCCCCATGGAAAGTCATAATTACGATATAAAAGTAGAAATTATGAGATAAAGAGTCATCATTATGAGATAAAAGTTGTAATTATCACAGAGGTGCAGAGGTTCACATGACAGATGACCAGCTGAGAGAGTATCTGCCATCCTATGGTGGTGGACAGAAGGAAAGAGAACCCGGCAGTCGCAAGTCAAAGCTTTTTGAGCAACTCAGGGGAAAGCTCTCAAAAAACAAAGCTGATCATGTGTCTGACAGAGAGCATCAAACCCCTCCAACGAATGATCAGAAGAATCAAAGAAAAACTGAAATTGGATGGATGCATTTCAGAGAAGAGGAGTTTGTGCAGAAAGTGTAATGAAGGGCAGTAAAAAGCAACATAATTGACAAGGCTGTGCAGTTGTTTTTTCCAGATGGGAAAAATGCAGATCTTACTGATTTTGACATTGATTTAACTGCCTTTCAGCAGCATTTATTCGAGAATAATATCCCAGTCAGGCAACTGTATGAAAAGACAAAATGACAACCAAGAAGAGAGACATTGCCTGTGACATGAATCTGGTGGAAGACAATAGTGATGCAACTGCTCATGAAGAGTCACATGAGGAACCTGATATTTATCACCTCTCTACAGACACATCTGCAACAGACCCTGTGGAGAGAAATACTTCAGATGTCCTTTTTGTTGGAAATGGAACATTTTCTGCAAATGCAAGCAGTGACAGTGTTTGTCTTTACACCACCGTCAACTCCACAGATGCATCTTGTTTGTCAGAACATGAAACATCGCTTCATGTCGGTGCTTTAGAGCAGTGGTCCCCGACCTTTTTGCACCACGGACTGGTTTCATGTGAGACAATTTTTCTACGGACCAGGGAGGTACAACACAGTGCGAAACATATAATTTAATTATTACATATATAATGTAAATGTAATTATTCCATTTTATGTTATGCACTTTATCAATAATATTATTACATTGTAATATATATAACATAATGCATCAAAAAAGTTTTATTCTTTCGGTGCGGCCCGGTAGCAAATGATCCACGGCCTGGTACTGGTCCGCGGCCTGGTGTTTGGGGACCCCTGCTTTAGAGGACAGTGTCATTGTGACTTTCCACACAGAAGCATCTCTCAGATGGAGGACTCCAGTCTTCATGTTACATTGCTTCTCTCTACCATGGATGTATAAAAAGATCTGGATCCAGCGTTGGAGGCGGGGCCCCGTTCATTCTTATAAAAGTTGCTCAGTGGCGCATGAAGCCAAAATGCCTCGACATTTGAGTATAACATTACTTGGATCTTCCGGCGTTCTTCCGCATCCATAGTGCGCAAGTGCGCAAAAACTCTGGATTCCGCTTATTAGCGCATTCCACAACTTTTATAACCTAATGATTTAAATAAGGGCTGTTCAAGTGTTAGTACTGGAAAGTTGATTTACCTTTAAAAAAAATTATACACTGATTTACAGGCGTCTCTTTCCCGATGTAAGTCAATGGGAAAAAGTATTTTTGGGCCCCGTGGCATCACGTGACTGATACGCAAGTTATAATTCCACAGTTTGGCCACTATGAACATTTGCTTCAAAGCCTGGCGCACTTCCTGGGGGCTTGATCTCAACGAAACTGTCCAGAGAAGCACATTTTCAAGTATGGTCGTGCATATTTTAGAGACCTGCACCTCTTCTTTTTCCTCAGATTTTGCACGGGATCAGATTTGTTGACAGGAAAGAGAACCACTGTCAGCTTCAAACAAGTTCAGGGATTTATCAGAAGACCTGGTGATCATACATGTGGCTGTTACTTAGAGTTGCCAGTCAGTTACGACAACTGCCCAGATTTTTTTACATGAAATGAACAAGGTCTTAGAAAGCAACGTGTGGGTGATGGACACTGTTTAAGAAACAAAGATTACCTGACTGCAATCAGAGGTCCGTGGTTTGTGAAGGAAGTACTACAGCTACAGTTACTGAGTGTCACAGCATCCACATCCTGTCAATATTTGTTTACGGCTTTTAGCCACTTGTGCTTTTTCTGAACATTGTTTTCAGTTTAAGAACATGTCAATGCAGAGAACTTTCTGTGAACACCTCAGGTAAGAAAGTAGTTTAAGGTTGATGGTTTATATTGCTAGACTTCACCAATAACCTGAGTCTAAAATAGTTATTTCAGACAACATACTGTTATGGTTATTAAATGGTTTACATGTGGTAATGTCGAGGGTCATTTGTGATATGAACGGAAAATGGAGCAACTTGTGTTACAACTTGTGTTTCATTTAACCTCCAGAACACATGCACCAAACAACCAGCCCCACTGCTCTTTTTGAAGAAACCCCACTTGACAACAGGTTCACCCGATAACATGTTGGGAAATAAGTGAGCTGCAGAAGGGCACCAAGAGAAAGTGCACTTCACTGTTGAAAATAACACTCATTTTCAACAGGGGAATTTCTTTACCAGTGCGTATATTTCCTATTTTTGTTTTACTAGTTAACTAAACTTTACTGAAGCAGATGAAACTATAAATTCAACAGAAATATTTCAGTAATTTTCTTACTTCAGAAAGTTATTTCAGCACTTCAGTCCCACAATACGCTCATCTTTCAAATACAAAGACTTTTGTCTTTCACAAAACAGGAGATGTCACATAATGTTGTTGCAATTTCCATATTCCTATTTTAATTTCACATTGTGAGCACTGTTGTACTTAATCTACTCAGGTGCTGTTATTGTTATTTACCAAAAGACAGCTTGGCATTTTAAATCTCTCCATAAGCCTATAGATGGGTTACGATTAAAGGCTGCTGGTGCTGTAGCAAGTTAAATTAAAGTGAAGTTATAATGAAAACAGCAGTTTTGTATGCTGTGATTGTTTAAATATTTGAATAAATAATTCAGTTAATACATTGTGGATTTTTCCTTTTTACCCAGTTCTTACACATAGTCAATCTAAGGGCAACATATTGCTTTGTTAGAAATAACTGAACATATTTGGTACATCTTTGATGTGTCTCAAACAGTCACAATTATATTTTCATTTATTACATCACATCAATCTGACAATTGGAATCAGTATGTATATTTCAATTTCTCCTGGAATTAAACAGGAAACAAATATGACAATATATTATAATATGCAATATAAATTGTGACACTGTTGAGTTTGATGTACAGGTTATTGGTTTGGTTAATGTCACATTAAGTCCACACAGATATGGAACACATCTTCACTTGTACTTGACGGACTCTGGTTGTTTCAATACAACCTCATTAAGTTCTTCCTAGGAGGCAAATAATATTCAGTCAGACAGAATGTATTAAATATTGGGCATTAGTGATTACATGGTTTGTTATATTTGAGATCTCATTGTAATATGGTAGGTTGGCACAATCATATTAACACCTTTAATGTACTGCAGCCGTGCAACTAATGTTGTATCTCCACAGCTATAAGAATGTGCTGCATAAACCCGTAAATAAAAAGGGGCTTTTAGATTATTATGTTATGCAATTTATTACACTGGACAATTCTTAAAGCCCTACTTTTGGACGCAGAGCTACTCTGAATACCCACATTATTGTTTTTGCCAACCAGAAACAATAACTTATTATTCATTCTCTGCACGGGAACACAGGAAATTTTACACAAAATTTATTACAATTTTAACTTTTTTACACATTCCTTTGTGGCTCTTTAAAAATATTCAACAGTTCTTTATTTCATAATGTGTGAACTCCCTGTATTGTTTGAAGAAAGCAGAACTGGATCAGGTCCAAGAAGTTGTCTGAGAAGTAGCCATCTTCTCTCAGTTTGTTAAATAGGTCTATCCAAAACTGGACACACTCACTTCGTAAAGGTCAGCCACCATCTTTCCATACGCTGGTTTCCAGTGCTCGGACCAAAGGTGTCTGTTTCTGCTTGGTTCTCAGTCACTTCGGTTTTATTCTTCCGACGCCACAGCTGTTTCCTACTTAAAATCTTTTCAAGGGTGCATTTGCTTAGTTCAACCCCATGTGAATCAGCAAGCAAATGAAGTATTTCATCTGTTGTAAATCCACGTTTAAAGTAGTCCTCAATGTACTCACAATCCATTTCTGTGTCAAGATAAATAGGAGAACTCACTTTTATCTCATAGTTGTTTTAACTGGAAGAAGGGTTCTCATAGATTCCTTATATTCCAGGATGTTATATTAAGTGTTGATGTCATGTGTCAAGTAGGTTGCGAATCAGCATTCTTACCCTGCCAGTTGATTGGCCATAAGCCATAGAGAAATCTATTATATGTATTGATAACCCTGTATGTAAAGTTTCCATTGTAAAAAAATGTGAAGGTTATAAACTCTGAGTGAGGAATCTTCGTGAGATTGGTACTAAATAGATTTTAAGACGCTGTGATGGTATTAACATTCTTATATTCTTAAAACATTATAACCTAAAAGTATGAAACATGAGAAACTAATCAGTATCAGTATAACCAATGGTGTATAAAATGTAATTGTATAATTATTGATTACAATGTTTATACATTGTAATCATTAATTATCCAGTCGCTTCTGCATGGTTATCCATGCAGAAGCGACTGGATAGGCTGGGCAATGAAATTAACAGATAAATGTAACTGGAGGATTAATGAATGACAAATTTGTAATCGTGTGGTAGGAACGGCAGGACAGGTTGGGTAAGCCTGTATATGCCTAAAAAACAGGATGTTTCAAGAGTGTGTGATGTAAGAATAAGGGCTAATATTCTAACACATTAGGGGGGAAGACATGAGCTTCCCTTGAGAGGACTTGAAAGAAGTATCCAAGTCGCTGAATGACGGATCGAAGCACACATAAGAAATTACCAACAGCCAAACAACTTCGGATTGCTACTCTAGACTTTTGAGTTTTCCATGCTCACTCTGCAATCAGATGCTTGAATCTGACGGAGCTCAGGGATCCTTGAAAGTGTCATGAGTTGCATGAAGGACAACACCCAGCAGGACGGAAAGGATCGCACGGCCAGCACTCCTCCCTCTCTCTCTCTTACCAAACTTGATGAAGTGAATCATACCAACATCAGCTCTTATATTTTAATCCTTTTATTAGAATCAATTAGAAGTTTAATAGAAACAGATTTGTGTTGTATGATTAATTCGAGCTGTATGCTTTTCTCTTGCTTAAACCTGAATAAAATTTGTCATTTAGATTTAAAGTACAGTTGTGGACATTGAGATTTAATATCTTTTTGATGGTAGTAAAACGTAAGGTATTGGTGTATTTGTTATCTTAAAGGTACTGAACGGTTTTCTCTAGCCAATAAATGAAACAAACCCTTGAGGCTTTCATTCTAGCCACTAGTCAATATCAAGTGCACAGATCATTAAGAGGAGAGCTGCTGTTAACAGGTATGCCTGACATTATTATCTGACTCTAGGGTTATTTAGCCAGTAGTAGTATCAGAGAGAGCAGGGTAAGCGCCTGGAAGTAGGTCGTTAGAAGCTCGGTGAATCTCCTTGCCACCAGCTTAAACAGTCTTGAGGAACCTTTTAGGGTTATATTCTATAGTCCTCAGGCTAGGACACTTTAAACAGAGGACTGGTCCAGATATACCAAAAGACATAACAGTTTGTCTTATTGTGGGGACAATTGTGTGTAAGTCGGATGTTATATTTTAACCATACAATGCTTTTAGGAAAACAAATTAAGAAAATAAACAAAGGAAATAAAAGAAATAAAAGAAACCCCATCAATTCATAATATGAGTGTCAAAAATATATGAGCATATAAACATGAATATACACTCCTAACTAAAGTCAAACCTACACAGACACATTCTCACACAGATGTCTACACAACGCATGATGTGCATATACATATAAGCATAGCTACACATATCTCGTACATCACATAGCCAAGCTCTGGTAGCCAAGAGAGCAGAGAAAAGGGGACATAGAGAGAGCCCACTGGAGGACCTGAGAGCGAACAGAGTCTAGGACAAACAGCAAATTATGGGGACCATTACCTGGGTCAGGTTGTTGACTCTAAACTTGTTTCACCAGTAACTCAATCTCCCTGGTGATGGAGGCAATAAAGCAGGTGGGGGGCAGTATGGGATTGGGGATGGAAACAGACTCCTCCACAGTAAACTGCCTTGACAAGGCGTCAGGCTTGATGTTACGGGAACCTGTGCGATAAGTCAGGGAAAAATTAAAAAAAAGGGCCCACCCCAGTTAGTGGGGCAGCAACATGGCTGTAGTTGTGAATAAACCTCCTGTAGAAGTCCACAAACCCCAGGAAAATCTACAGCTGCTTCCGGCCAGAAGGTGCTGGCCACTCCAACACAGCGGTGACCTTAGTTCTGTCTATCTGCACCTGCTCCTGTGTAATCATGTAACCCAGGAAGGAGATTTTGGAGACATGGAAGTCATACTTCTCTGTCTTAACATACAACCTGTTCTCAAGGAGGCGTTGGAGTACCAGGCGTACATGCTGCTCATGTTCTGCGAGAGAGTGAGAAAATATCAGGATGTCATCCAAATAAATTAAAACAAACCGGTTGATCATGTCTCGGAGGATGTCATTAACTCGTGCCTGGAAAACAGCAGGAGCGTTAGTTCAACCAAAAGGCATTACCAGGTACTTGAAGTGTCCCATGGGAGTGTTGAAGGCTGTTCACTCATCCCCCTCCCGGATGCGGACCAGATGGTATGCATTGCACAGTTCCAGTTTAGAGAAGATGTTGGGTCCGTAGAGGGGGGTAAAAGCAGAGCTGATTAGAGGTATAGGGTATTTGTTTTGTTAAGGCCATGGAAGTCAATGCACGGTCTGAGAGTCCCATCTTTCTTACCAACAAAGAAAAAAACAGCACCCACCGGGGAGGATGAAGGTTGGATAATACCAGCTGCCAGGGAGTCTTATACTTCTCCATCGCCTTCTCCTCAGGTTTGGAGAGGTTGTACAGTCCACTGCTGGGGAAAAGAGCACCAGGCACCTCCTTTTAATTCTAATCTAAAAATTAGTTATACATTTGCTTAAATAGACATTTAAAGGACTTGAAATTCCCTATCAGAATATCCTGATATTCTTCCAGTAATACTCTGAAGTAGTCTTCTGTCAATTTGAAGGGGATCAGTTCTTGGCAACAGGCCATTTCTTTTAAATTCTAATTGGAACATTTGTTAAATATATTGCATTTATATTTTGTTTTATTAATTAATCTTATAATTTTTATTTATTCTCTGTGTTAATTTTGTTGACCTGAGCGGAGAGAGTGTTTACTGTAAATGTGAGTTCCTTATTTTCCATTTGAAGTGATTCTTTTTGGGATTGACTGAATTCGAGACTAGCCTTGAGATCTTTTATGTCCGGGTATAAGATCTTTTATTTTCAGGTATAAGATCTTTTATGTCCGGGTATAAGATCTTTTATGTCCGGCTATAAGATCTTTTATGTCCGGGTATAAGATCTTTTATGTCTAGGTATGAGATCCTTAATCTGCAAGATTACATAAAAGCTTCCACCCTATATTTGTGAAAGGGCTCATACCATATGTACAATTAAAAGTTACCCACTTCTACCAGCTAAAAATTACTTATTTCCCTCAATGTCAGGATTAATGGAAGACGTTATCGCAAAGTGGCTACAGTACCAGTACCACCACCCAGATAAACCTAATAGTATGGTACAACAAATAATATGGTTTCAAAGTAATCACTTGAAAGATGGTCGTCCCTATGTAAACAAACAAATTCTAAATGAAAATATTCTATATTTGTAAATGATTTGATAGACAGCAATAGCAAAATTATGACTAGTGTGTGTGTGTGTGTGTGTGTGTGTGTGTGTGTGTGTGTGTGGGGACGGGGTGTTAAGTATGTATGAGTGTGTGTATTATTATGTATAAAATTATCCGTGGATGTATGTGGGTGTGTGTGTATGTATCGTTTTATGTGTATATGATATGGTATATGTCGACGGGAATAGAACGGTTCTTTTGGTTTTACCGCTTACTGCCCTACTCTTACCTTTGTGACAGAACCTTCTCTGTATCAGTTGGGAATGTTTCCTCTAGCTACGGCAATGTCACCTGTGGGTTCCTCAAGGATCTATTCTTGACCCTCAACTGTTCTGTATTTACATATTACTGCTAGGTCTAGTTTTTGGCAACAACTATATTTCTTTCTTTCATAATTTTTTCATCAATACTCGCATCATTGCAAATAGATTGTTTTTTAAATGTTTGTTTTATTATTATTCCTTCTTCTGTTAACAAGAGAAAATAAAGGGAGATTGATCACACCTTGATCTCAAGTCACACGAACAGCGCATAGGCTGACAAAACATCCAGTACACAAGAGTGAGATGTAAGCAACACAGCAGTCTTCAACAGGGGCAGCGAACGCTGCAGGCTTAAAAGTTGTTCTCACTCCCTTGGTTCTGCCTTCCAATGGCCTTTCTCATGACAATATAAACAGATATTAAACCCAAGTTCTCCACAAATGCTTCGTTCAGCTCTTTGACAACATCAAAACGTTTGACTTCTACAACTCCTGGACTCACTTCTGTTATCAAACACATCCCTATGTGCTCCAGGGAAACCGCACAGACGTAAGTCACACTCTGCAACCGGTTAAGGATCATAGAGAATGGGTTGATGTTCCTCACTTTAATAAGGAATTTGCCCTTTATACCCTGAAGACCCTAGTCACCCCTATACTGTAGGCTAGTCGGGCTGTACTTTGCCAGTTCTCCCTAGTGGAAGCAGTTTGGATGCGTTGGCAGTCAATAGAAACATTATTCGACCCATTCCCGAGAGGGGAGTTTCTTGAATGGAGAAAATTGGGCCTGCGTCTATGAAAAAGTTCCTCCCAAAAGTCCCAAATCATATTATTTCCCAGAATTGCCTTTTTGTCACCAATAAACACTACTACTACTGCACCGCTGGATGGGACCTGGACCTAGAAAATCAGCAACTACGTATGCTGTGTGTGGAATGTGTTGCGAGTTCTTTGATTTCGAATGAGGAGACTTGCCTATGAGTAGATTTGCAACTCAGTTTATTAAAACCTGGTGAATGACAGCTTGGCCAAGGACTCCAAGTGTGTCAGGAAATCATAGGCAGCGGATTGCTGTTACTCTATAACCACCATCCACATCTTGAGAGCCCCAAGCTTCCGTTGCAGATACAGTTTATACATTGGTAGGCGTGGCCTCTTATGGCGTATCTCATTACTATGCCAGGAAGTCTGTGGTTTAGACTTAGCTTCCTTAGTTGGTGCACAAGCTTTGTCCAAAGCCTCTTGGCATCACGATCATCCAATCAGCGACAACTCCTTGGGTGCTATTACACGTGGCAGGCTGCGTTTGCCCAATTCTTCTACAATTGGTACCTGACCTTCACCTAACTCCTTTCCGCGCAGGCTACCTTATCTGTTCTCTCTGGGTGTTTTCTGTTATCGGCCTTCTCTGTTTAGGCATCACTCTGTGATGCACCCATCCACTCATTTTATAGTCATAGCAGCTAAATCCTTCAACACTTGACTAAAGGTTACATATATCTTATCCATCAGAGCCTAATAGCTATCTGGGATAAGTGATTGTCTTCCTTGTCTCAGTGTACATTTCATATGTGCGTATTTAGCTTAATCACATTGGTTATATTTATTCATCACACAGTTACATTCAAACGTCAAGGCAGCAAGGTATACATTTTTAATTTCTAACAATCCCTCCTTTCACACCTTTTAAGGTGTCAACATCTGCGTCACATCCCACATAACTATCACATGCTTTTATCTGACTCCTCTTCCCCTTCTTCCTCGTTACCTTCATAAGCCAACAGGGGCATCTGATAAGTTCGCTCTGCGGGTGGCCGTTAAATCAAATGAGAATGTGGTCGTTTTCCCATAAATATAAACACCAGAAACGCTAGTCCCAGTAGCACTCTACAAGTGGGGTCCCTTCTTGGACTGCCTATTTTATGATACATTTTAGGTTTTGTCTGCCAAATCACCCAAATCTTGTGATGTTTGTTGAAGTGTTCTGGACGGCGGATCTGCTGCTTGACAGTGAGACAGGTGGTGCCACCTAGTGTTGTTGTGGCCTCTTACCTGGAGGGCGTGTGAAGTCTTTGCAACGACTTCAAATGGTCCAGTCCACCTTGGTTCATTTCACTTTTGCTTGTGAACCTTTAACCTTACCCAGTCGCCTGGTTGAACTGATGACACGTTCTCATCAGGTGGCTTCTGGTTGGCTCTCAGTATCTGTGTAGACAAAACTCCAATTTGATCAGACAACTTTACAAAATACTCTGATTTGAGAGTTTGATTAGCTCTTTCAACTATGCCCTGTGATTGAGGGTGATAAACTGATCCATGTGAATGTGTTATACCTAGGAACTTCTCTACTTCTTGTAAGTGTTTGTTTGCAAAATGTGTGCCATTGTCAGATCTGATTCGTCTTGGAACGCCATATCTTGGATTGAGTTAATTTTTCAGCCACTTTACGACTGATTTGGAGTCTTCTTTTTTTCAGGGGATTGCTTTAACCCATCTGGTGTATCTGTCTACCATGACGAGTAGGTACCTGTAGCCACCTACTCTGTTGTCTGCTCCCATATCGGTATAGTAAATACAGATTTCTTTGAAAGGGGCATCCGGTACTGGGAATGCTCCTTCTGGGCATTTGTATGGTCTTTTCAGGTTGAAGTCATTACAGGTTGGACATTCATTGATATGCAGGCTGACGATTTCTTTCATAAATGGATGCCACCATAGTCTTGAGACTTCATCTTCTGTTCTTTTAGGGTTGACATGGGAGGGGCCATGTGCCTGTTTGATTATGCCTTGGCATAATTTTGCTGGAGCCACTAGTCTTCCATCATGTGATCTCCAGAGTCCATCTTTTTGTGTTGCCCCTTTCTGTGCCCATTGATTTTGTTCATAAACACCTGCTTCTTTCTACATAAGCTTGATGTCTTCAATACCTAATGGTGGTAGTTCTGGGGTGGTTATGGCTATCATTTGTCTGGTGTAGCCTCCTGCTTTCTTTGCTGCAAGGTCTGCTGCTTCATTTCCTTTAGCCACTGATGTTTGGATGTTCTGATGTCCTTTGCATTTCATTACTGCGACTTTAGTTGGTAGCAATACTGCTCTGAGCAGTTGTTCCAGTGACTCTCTGTGTTTGACAGGTGTGTTGGCTGTGGTGAGGAAACCTCTTCTCATCCACTGTGGTCCGTCAGTATGTACTGCGCCATATGCGTAGGCTGAATCGGTGTAGATGTTTACTGTTTGGTCTTTGGCATATTCCAATGCTTTTGTTAATGCCGTTACTTCTGCCAACTGTGCTGATGCTGGTTGTGGTAGGATTTCTGCTTCTACAGTCTCATGGTTGTCGTCTTTTTGTTGGACCACTGAGTAGGCTGCAGTATTTCCATGTTCGCCTTTGTGACAGCTTCCATCAGTAAAGAGTGTCATATCTGGTCTGTCCAGAGGTGTAGATTCTAGGTCAGGTCTGCTTTTTAGATCTTTTCTGGCCAGCTTTTCACAGTTGTGTGGCATTTGTTCATCCACTCTGAGGCCTTCTGCCATGTTGACTTGTTTGGTGACAAAAGTGATGTGTGGTTTCTGCAGGGTTGTGCTGATCTTGGCTTGTCATCCTGTTGTCAGAGTGAACGCGTTTGACGAGAGGTAGTGTCGTGTTCTTATAATTTGAAATAGAGACGTGTAGAAATCAATTTCGGAAAACTTCTCTTCAGGTAAACGATATTTATTCGATGATGATGTGATGAGCATTACAAAAGTATGCAGCTGCGGTCCATCCTATTTCACCGTTCCACAGACAACATTAAAGTAGTTACTCTGTCTCACGGATTCACAGGACAAACCGATCTATTGTCTTACAACATATTTTATACCCGCCGCCTTTCAGGTAGTCTTCTCCCAATGGTTGGCTGGGGCCTGGTCCTATTGGCCCCTTGTTGGCACTTAAACGTGTCCACGCCTCTTAGCGCTTCTCTGCTCCGATTGGATCTTCAGCCACCCTTTTAAGAAGTGGTGTACCTTTACGTTTTTTACAGTTTACAATATTGCATATTATTTCAGCCTATTGGTCATTCTTAGGCGCAGTCACTTAATTTAACAACATTTAACACTTCTGAAAATGGGAAGAATAATAAGGCACATAGTAGTAGTTTAACATTCATAATACTTCTCAATAAGGATGTACTAAAGGTGCATTGTAACATCTAATATATTGATTTTTATTACAGTAGGCTAGTACGCCATGATGGGTGTTTACTTTAAATTCATGGCACATTACGGTGTGCAGTTTTCTCAATTGAATTTTTTAGGGCAGCCAAATGTCTTGTGCAACCTGCTTGACCTCTTTCAATGTTATCGAGTTTTGAGCTGTGGTACATCAATGGTCTTCTGCCTCCCTCCTTTTTCTGAAACAATACTGCAGATACCATCACTCATACATTTCATATGAGCGCATTTAGCTTAATCACATTGGTTATATTTATTCATCACACAGTTACATTCAAGCAGCAAGGTTTACATTTTTAATTTCTAACAGATGTGACAAGGTTGCTGTAAAGAAAGATATGCTAACTGTGGCAAGAGTGAGTTTGTGTTGTTCATGGTAGATGTGATAAATAGCTCAGCACAGAGGAGAAGACTGAAAAGATCAAGATCATAGTAAAGTCAGCTGAAAAATACCTTGGAATCAAAGGACTAAGCTGGGGATCAGTGGAAGAAATGTTAAGTGAAGGCACATCTAACTCTCAGGCATGGGGTGGTGGCTCTTCATGATATTAGTTATTCTACAGTGGAACGGAAAAAGCCTTATTGCCAGTGGACAAGAATTCAAAAAGTTTGTTACAAATTTATCAGAAAAGCTGCATGTAATATGTAAAGAGACATGGTTGAAGTCACAATGGGATTTTGTACTATATGGTTATACTGCAATCAGGAATGATACGAAAACCGGGAAAGGTGGAGGGGTGGCAACATTTGTAAAGAATGGGATGAGTTATAATTGAATTATTTAAGGGAAAGAACAAGAATCAATTCCAATCAAAGTATGGACAGGAAAGGATAGTGATAGTCAATCACTATAATCCTTGTCATAGACTAAGCTCTGGCATATTACATAATGCAAGTGGATCGACACAAGGAGAATTTCATGTGCACAGTACTTTGTGAAGGAAAAATAATACGGATGGAAATGGGAACGTAATAGAGGAGTTTATGGATGATAAGGGTTTAGCGTGTATTAATGATGGAAAGGGCACAAGATAAAGCAGTACACAGAATACAGAAATTGTAATCAATCCGTCACTGTAATCCACTGTAATTGCAGGTGTTAGTACTTTTAAACCGATCAACAGTAGGCAGTGTTTGCTACCCAGTAGTAATCACAATTGTAATAGAGAGAGAGGGGAGTGAGAACACCAAGATGGAAGTGTTAAGTTAGGTTAGGTGTGCAGAGCTAATAGGAGAGGATGCAACAGATGTGGAGGAAATGAATAAATAGTTGGTTACAGCCATGATACAGACAGCAGAATAAACTATTCCAAAGAGTGCTGGAGGCAAACAGAAAAGAGTGTACCATGGTGGGATGATAACTGTAGTAAAGCAATTAAAAGAAGGAATAGAGCATTTAGACAGATAAAAGCTCACCACACACTGGATACATTGTTCCACTACAAAAGAGTGCAGGCAACAGTATGGGAAATGATTAGACCAGCAAAACGTACATACTGGAGATAATACTGTAATAAAATTGGGAGAGAAACTCAGCTGTCACATGAAAAACAACTTTCATATACCAGTGCCGACCAGCAGTTGTATACAGGCAATTAGTAATGTAGAAAAGGCAAAACTCCTAGCAAAGACATTTGACATCAGAAAATGTATCTTTAAAAGCTAAGCAGCGTAGAGATACAGTAAAACCCTTGCACAAAACCCAGGAGTTACAGAGCCACATCAGGAGGAGAACTAGATTTATCATTTAATCTATTTGAATTAAGTAGAGCCCTTTCTAATGCACGGCAAACCTCACCAGGGAAAGATAATATCTGTCGCAGCATGCTTGCTGATATGAAATGGGGGAAATGCCGCTACAAATTCAGAGGGTCAAGCTATTGTTGGCATACTGGACAAACCTACAAGGACTTAGTAGATCGCGCCCTACAAAGACCATCTCACAGGAGGGTTAGGAGCATAATGAGTCTACATTTTATCGGTGGATAGGGAATGAAAAGGCACAAAATGTAGATCTGTGTGATTTAACACTCAGCCCCACTGTTCCATCATTAGCTTTACCTCCGTGGAGATTCATTATGCCACCGATAGACACAAGTCTCCAGATTAAATTGAAAGAAAAACCTAAATTGGTACCAAAGGGGACGATAGCACACTATTGACCAACACCAAAATAAAATGTTAATTTTCACTGCTGGTTCAAAAGAACCAGAGGTACAGGTTCTGCATTCTTCATCCCTCATTGTGAAGTAGCAGTAACAAAGAGACTGTCAGACCACCTTTCAGTGTACACAGCTGAATTACTCGGGATATGGTTAGCATTACAATGTGTGGAAGAAAATAACCGATCCATTATCGTAATAGCTTCTGATGGCTTTGGCAGAGCTTTGAAGCCTTAAATATGGGAAGTCGTCATGCAGGCAGGATATTGTGTATGACATTTTACACAATATTACTCAGATTACATTATAGGGGATTTGAAATCTCCTTCCTTTGGGTTCCTGCTCAAGTAGGGTGGAAGGAAATGAGAAGGTAAACACACTGGCTAAACAATTAATAAAACAACAGTTAACAGACATACAAATACTGTTAAGTAAAGCAGAGGTTAAAACTATCTATATAGGCAAAACTTAGCAGGAATACTGGGACCTAAGTAACACAGGAAGACATCTTTATAGCATTCAGAAACATGAAGGTGTAGGTGGAAGACGGAGCAGGAACCCAAGGGAAGAGATGATCATTACCCGTCTGAGAATAGGACACACAGGGCTAAATCAAACACTCCACAGAATAGACAAGCCCCCACTGGACTCTGCACACACTGTAATACACCGGACACTGTCAAACATGTATTAATAGACGGGTAATAAACAGGTACGATGAGAGAAGGGAATTAATGTCAGGATTAAATAATGAAAAACACAGTTTACATTTGGGAAATTGCTAGGAGAGACATCAGAGAAAGTATACAGTATTTTAATTAATTTCTTATTTGGTTGTGTTTTCTTAATTTAAATTTCTGCCAAACTTCTGCTCCACCCTCCAGTCCAGTAGGTGGGGGTAATGCACCAAATATTTGGTTAACAACCTCCAATAAACCTCAAAAAAGAAGAAGAAGACGCCCCCATTCACTTAACGGTAGCACGGATAGCTAACGCTAATTAACCTTACTAAGTAGCGCAGTAACGTTAGTAGCCTGTTAGCTTGTCAATATTTCAAAAGCCGAGGCGCCATGATGCTAGAGGATTATTTGTGAGGAACGACCCCTATCCACGGTAAGTCACAAACCGAAACAGTTGACAGTCTGTTCGGCGGGCCACCGTATTAGCTAGCTGCTAATCTAAGTAAACTCACTGGAAGGCTAGTTAGTTTGTAATTTGGCATGGATTCGTCCTCACTCAGTGCGCTGTCATGCCAGTCAGAACCAGTAAAGTACATCAAATTAACGTTAATAACACAAGGATAAGAACTGATGGACGTGTGACTGTTGTAACGTTAAGAGAGTTCAGCTCACGGGCCTTAATGTTAGACAGCTTGATGACATGCATCTTAACAAAGGTTAACGTTATGTTCCGCTGATAGATTTCATCTGGATGTGTCTGCATGGCATTTTAACTAGGGTTTATGTTGGTTTTTACTTTTATTAAATTACTACGTTTTCAAATGAGTAAAATAAGACCTTGCCTAGCTACCTTTTTAAAAACTGTGTGAAAGGTCACACATAAGTAATGGCCTTTGGGCATTCAGCCTCACCTGACGGGTGCACACAGTCCGACGGAGGCCAGTTTGACAACAGGGAATACAGTATCGAAGTGTTTTTTGTGGTTGTTGTTGTTGTTGTTGTTGTTGTTGTTGTGGTTGTTGTGGTTGTTGTGTTTGGCTCCTGGCACCCCGGGGCTGAGTCAGCTAATTGTAACGCTAGCTGCACGGTTAACCGTGCTAACTAGCTAACGACAGCTAACTACAGTTCGCAGTTACTTTTGCAACAAGTAAAGCTATCTGTCAAAAACTCCATATTTCACCTAGTTACTGTATTTTTCTTTCGTGAAACTGGTCTTATAACGTTTAATGACTTCTTAATGGCAATTCCAATTTCTACCACTTTACTTGAGGTCAAAAGAATTATTCATGACATTATAAAATAATTTGACCTGATTATAATTTAAAGTCCAAAACGTATCTCATGTACATTTATGTCGTATGTATAATGGTCTCATGACTGCTTTCGTCAAAACCAACTACATCACACACCTAATTATTTTTTTATTAATATTATTACTAAAACAGCCATATTTCAAATATTATTAGACTCCAGAAACCGACTGATTTGTGATCGGCTATAGGTTTCCATTTCCTACCATTTTCTTTTTCTCAGAGGGCAAGCAGAACAGCCAACTGTACTTCTATTGTGAAAAACAAAGATCTGCACACTGAATAGTTTATTAATAATTTATTTGCAATGTTGCGACCTCTGAGAAGGTGTTGAGGTTATTGTCATGCATATATAGTGTGGCAAAAAATAACAACACTCAGTCGGCTGATGGAGTGCACCTATTTACCACAGGTCCACTTGATCCGCTGATTGTTTAATTTTGCCTCACTATATAAGCTTTACATTACTTGTACCTTTGTATTTGGCTGAGGCAGGGCTGCGCAATATGAATAAAAAATCCTATCGCCGTATTTCTACGTTTGAGACAAGTAATTGAGGACTGTTTTAATTTAAAAAATTCTATTCTACAATATAATCATGCAACAGTTTGTTGTTCTGAATTGCTCATCTGAAGTGATATTGTGTAATTAATGTTAGTTTGTTAAACAAACCAGACCAGAGTTGCATCCCATGAAAATGAAGAACACAAACTGAAATGATTGTCTGAGGAGCTGCAGTGTTTATTCATATACCAACTGAAACCTGCACTATATGTTTACTACCACCAACTTTACTGTTATTTCTCCTCTGCTCGCTAAATGTGACCAGAAGTTATCATAGATGAACTGTCAATGCATGTTTAAAATTAAAGGACATAAAACACAGAAAGTTGGACAATATTTATAATGTAAAAATAACCACATTTAGTCAAATAAAAACCTGTGCAAGTGGTAACGGCTATGTCCAGCATGCTGAAGTTGCCTCCCTAGGTCTCTGCAGCTCTCTGGGCACCACGCCGCACATAGCTGTCTCAAATGAGCCACACTGTAAATATGGGAGGAAAATAAATGCTTCAGGTAATAAAAAATGTAAAGTTAACTATAAAGGGTGGCTCAATTTTTTTTATGTTGACAATACTATTACTATATTACTAATGCGTCACATCTGTAAGATTAAATGGAATAAGGTAGCAAAACCTCCAAAATAAAGATAACATTCTTTAAATACATTTTTTGGTGTTGATGTCCTTTTGAAGACTAAACTCAAGTAGCTTGTACTGGTACTTACAGTTTTTAAACTGTGTGTAGCAGGCGTGGTGGAGGCATCATAGGTGGCCATGACCTCAAGAAGGACCGATGCACTGAAAGAAATAAACATCATGTAACAAGTGTTCTTTCTCAAAAGCCATATTCAATATAATAATCTTCCACAGTGCTGTCGATAGCATTACACATTAGTTACAGTCCCCCGTGGACTTCTTTCAATGTCTAAACCATATATATGCTCACTGCTTTCATCAGAGGCTTATGATTTCAATAAGTCTCTGATTGGCCAAATAAAAGAAAATATTGACAGCTGCCCGCCCATTCAAATTCTCTGTCTGCAGCAACATTTTTTGTTGCCTAAAAATGTCTTGTTCAGAGTTTGGTTTTACTTTGCTCTACCCACTCGTGGTGCTTCTGATGCGCTGGTGGGGGTGCTGTTTTACCGAAAACACAAATATCATTATGTGATACTGACAGAATTAAGGAGTATGTCTTATCCTTTTGTTTTGAGGAAAAATGTGTTATGTCTGGAGTGTATATTAAAAATACATACACAAATTGGCAAAAGAGAAGTTGGTCATAAGGCCAGAGAGAGGTCGAGTGGGACAATTTACCCCCTGAGAATAATGGCTCAGGGAAATGTCCGGCCTCTTAGCTTTCTGAAAATGTGGCCCCATGAACAATATAGTTGAATGGTGTCGGCCAGTCTGAACTTTGACTTTGTTCCAAACTTGGGGAATACACATTTAATGGGGCTTTGACTTTATTGAGGCTATAAAATAAAAAAATGTCATGGCAGCTTTTGCACTCATGATGCTACACTGTAGTGTTGCTACCGTAAATGCATCCATAGACTCACTTCGAATCCCAAGAAGCAGCGGCACAAGCATATCACGCACAGGCACTGCATTAGCAAGTGTTCATACTGGGAAGTTATCTCTTTCCCAATATAAGTCAATGAGAAAAAAAACTATTTTGTGCCCCATGGCATCACGTGACTGACACGGAAGTTGTAATTCCACGGTTTAGCCACTATGAAAATTAGCTTAAAAGTCTGGTGCTCTCTCTGGGGGCTTAGTTGTTGCCCACAGGCTTTACCGTACAAAGCAATGTAGACACAAAACCAATTTTAAGTGTAGATGGCTTGACCACAGTTGCAAAAAGCCGAGCAGTGGAGTTTAGGAAGCACAGTGATTTTCATATGCAGCAGAGTTTTCTATAAACAGCAATATTGCAGGCGTTCATGTTCATTTAATTGTGGGAAGGTAAAATTGTGGTTGCGATGAATTATTTGACCAGGAAGTCCAATTGAGATAAAAAATCTCTTTCACAGGAACCAAGGTAGCAGCTGTACAAAATGTTTCTAATTTTAGATATTTATGTAGATTATTCCATGCCCGAGGTGCATAGTAGGATAATGCAGTATTCCACAGATGTATCAACACTTAGGGTACTTTTAAAAGCATTAGGGTTAACCCATAAGCATTTAGAGGAGCGTTGCTGGTATCATTAGGTGAACAGGTGAACCTAAAAATGTAAGATATGACTGGAAATATACTTCAGTTAGATTTTAATCATAGGATTTTCTAAGGGTGCCAATAGTTATGGCACACATGTTTTGGAGAAAAATATAAGTCAACATTTTTTTTTTTTTTTTTCCTTTCAATAATTGTAATTCAGTGCAAAGGTCAGACTTGTTAATATTTTGAATGAAATATGAGGAAAAACAATAGACCTTTTTTTGCATCTTGTTTTGCTAATTTTTACTAAAGGGATGCCAATAATTCTGGAGGACACTGTAGATATCGCATTACATTACCCCTGCTGTAAATGTTTGCTGCTGAAGTTGATTTCAGTCAGACACTTTTGGCAGACATGCTTATAAGGATGTTTGTGATGTTTTATCCTCTGTACAGTGCCATGTCTTTGGTTTTCCCACGACCCAACACCAACACAGTCCACGGCAAGAAGGATAAGAGACTGATGGCGGAAGTGAATGCATCGCCACTCAAGCATTTTGTCACAGCAAAGAAGAAGATCAATGGGATCTTTGAACAGTTGGGGGCCTACATCAAGGAGAGCACTTCCTTTCTGGATGGTATTCTCCCGCCTTTCATTTGCACTCTAGCTCCTTTCACACATGTACACATTTTATGATAATCTGAAGGCAATTTAACGTATTGGTCTTATATCTGAATGAGCACCCAGGTGACTTAAGTAAAAGTCAGTGTGGCGATCTTACTAGGTCGAACATGTAACATTTTTGTAGCACTTGAAACGCAGCACAAATCTGACTTGAATGCCTTCAAATTAACGTAAAGGCACAAGGTTAAGCATGCACACAGAGAGAAATGTTTGCCACATCTAATACTCTGTTTCCCTTGCATGGTACAGCTCAGCTCGACTCGACTCACTTTTGGTACCAGATGCATATCTGTATTTCGTTTTCTACTCCAGATAGTGGCCGATAGATGGGGTGGGATTCTCGGCGCGTGAAACTGCCGTGATATCATCTCCAACGGGACGCTTTCTGGAACCTTTCATTGGCAATCAAATAGAGGAACGTCTCTTAATTGTACAGTGTAGTTTTGCAGGTTGCCATTTTTAAAAATCTGGGTCGAGTGAATACATTTGCGATCGCCATTGACTGTTGCTTGGCTATTTAAAAATCGCAGGTTTGTGCAGGATGTCCCTTGTCACGCTGGTGAAGATTCTCTCTGACGAACCCGTGGTCTGGAGTGTTTTAATTCAACCTTAAAGTATCTGCAAACTCGCCTGGAACTTTGACCGAGGTGGTACCAAAAAAAGTACTAGCTACCAGGGGTTGCGTTAGACTATCTAGTTTTCATTCATTTTAACTGACAGTCATAACATTTCCGTCATAATCTATTACCCAACATTTAAATTATTGTTATTAATAATGAATAATAATTATATTATTATTATTATTATCATTATTATGGTAACTCATATTTAATGTCTTTTTATTTATCTTTTAATAGATTATGAATATATAAGGGCATGGGGGAAAAAAAAACAAAACTCTGTCTACTTTGTAACATTTTGTACATGTAAACGCATAAGAAGCGGGTGGGTGATTTTATTAAAAATGTTTCTACAGTGACATGAAGGCCACTAAAAACACACAGGCAAATATGAACCATGCAATTTGCCTCAGACAGAAGACTTTTCCTTACCGTTTTTAGTTTGTTCTGAAGGCTGAACCTGCGACGCTCTGCTGGAATTACCAGCGCCACTTCAGCCAAAGTTTTGAAGTCGGAACATTTCTCCCAGGGAAGCGATCAGAAGTCGGCAAGATCCTTGAGTGTGGCATTTAATTTTGATCCTGCAAACACTTCTCCAGGAGGAAATCCAGCACTTGCGCTTTCCTTCTGCACCGCCGCTTCTCCTTACAGAGGATAATTACTTTTTATTTGTTTTGCGCTCAAAAGGTACTCAAAGTCACTTTACATGGGCTGCGACTTACTTAAAGTTACGGTATATCCCCCCCTCAGTGTTTTAATCTGTCAAAATGACCCAGATTTTTCTGTCATTGTTTAAAAAAAAACAACAACTAAAGGGGCAGGAGATGAGTAGAGCCGTGCGTGCCATGCAGTGGAAATGCAGCATAAGATCACTGATTCATTTATCATCTCAATCTTCATCTGTTATACACAGTATTAGTTTAATAAACTAACAACCCAGTGAACGAGCTCGATCTCCTCATCTCATCAGATCAGTGATCTTGAGTGATTCTAATGAATATTCCATCTTGTGAAGAGCTCATGCATGGGTGTAATATGGTCTCAAAATATTATCAAATGCAACTTTCTTTTAAAAAATTCTCTAAGGCACACTGTAAGTTTCTGCAACATTAAAATACCTTTATTTTACATGGCAAGATGGATTTAAAGCGTCCAATGCGTCGCGACTGACGTGTCTTCATCAGGTTCATTGTAAGACGTAGCTTGCACATCTCTGTGTTACACTAGTGAGAGGAGTGCAAAGGTGGTTTTCTACCAATGATCAAGCCCGTCGTTTAAAAACAAAGCGATACACGATCAACAAAGAGGGAAGAGGAATGGACACAAGTAGTGTCTCATAGCCAGACCTCTCGCGCTGGCTCCACATGTTATCATCCTGCTATGGGGAAGAAACACTCTTTGTATTTCTTTAAACCAATCACAGTCGTCTTGGACAGCGCTAAACACAGGATGCAGCGACGGTGCCCTTGCAAATAGCAATAGCAATGGTGTTCATTCAGACAGATATTCTGTAGGTTTAAAGAATGGATATATTTGACAGGGACGAAAATAAAAAGGGGCAATGGGTCCAAGACGACACACAATGAACGAATGCAAGCTACTGCTGACGATGAGCGGGATGAAGACCTGTCTGTAGCAATGCGTTGGTCATTTTAATACATATTGCCATGTAAAAATAAAGGCATTCTAATTTTGCACAAACCCTACATTGTTACTTGGGTTGTTTTTGAAGCAGGCTGTACTATACTACTATATATGTTTTTGAGACCTTATTCCATCCATGCAATGAGCGCTTCACAAGATGGAATTATCACAGTACACTTGAAGGATGTGCTCACCACACAGAGCAGCGCTTCGACTCCATTGTCTTTACATAAAGAAAATGGTATCCGTGCCAAAACTCTGATATTCTATTGGCAGTCCTTGCATCTCACTTTTTGATTTTAGCACACACAAATACGGTCTACTTGCTATAACACCTGACGAACTACGTTATACCCACACAGGTTAAACTTTCTAAGCTGCTGCCTATTTTAACGTGCGTGTGTGTCCGTCCAACTGTTACCCCGTGGAACTGCTGCGGCTTGCTCTCCTGAGGTGTCCACACAGGCTGCTGCTGCCAGCCTTCAACAGATAATTTTTACTGTCTGTTTTTGCAGAGCACTGTGCATGGACGAAAAGAGTCGTTACGCCAAATCTCTAGATGACAAGGCTACAAAACGCCAAATCTGATTTAGAGTTTGATATAACACAGCGAGACTAATGAGGCTATCTATGGAAACTCCACTATAACTGGATTGACTGACATCTGTTTTATGCCCTTCACATGCTAGATACTTACAAAAATGAAGAGCTGGACCCCGTCACCACAGAGGAGCAGGTCCAGGAGGTCCGGGGTTACCTCGCCAAGGTGGCAGGGATTGGAGAAGTGCTTGCCCGCAGGCATATGAAGGTGGTCTTCTTTGGGAGGTATGTATATCTAGGGTTGGGTATCGTTTGGATATTAACCATTACAATACCGGTTCTGCGTATTTATTCCGGTTCCTAACTGTTCTTGATTTTGATTCTTTGAGGGTCAAAACAGGTCACATGCACAGCGAAAAAACTTTATGAAAACTTTAACACAATTCATATTCACACTTCACTTCATAAGGTTTATGGAACCTGTAAATACATTTCATGCTGTTTAATTTGTTTGCCGTTATTAAATAATATGATTCAATAATAATCTGTTCATTCACAAGTTGGTTGTGGTTGGTGCATGTGAGCTCACCCGCTCACACAGGGAATAAAAGAGGGAGAGTTCTCGTGGAGGGTAAAGTTTATGAAGGAGCAGCACCGCGCCAGGTTCTCCCCTGGTGCTGACGCGGACTCCGTCCCGTCTCCGTCCCGTCTCCGTCCCGTCTCCGTCCCGTCTC
>CALSBV010012099.1:331477-342325 GCA_943590825.1 Bovichtus diacanthus | reverse complement strand
CTCCGTCCCGTCTCCGTCCCGTCTCCGTCCCGTCTCCGTCCCGTCTCCGTCCCGTCTCCGTCTCTCTGGACGAACCCAGCCTACTGCAAGCCAGAACCAGGTCATCGCCGTGCTTTTATTGTGTGACTGATTACCTGATTCCGTCCAGCTGCCTGGCCTCCAACTGAGCCACTCCCATCTCATCCCCAGCAGCCGACTCAGCCACCACACCCCACTGCCACATACCCCCACCGCCCAACTCAGGCCGGGAGCCCACCGGCCGCAAGCTGACCCCCCTCCACCGAACGTGAGTGAAAGTCAGCCACAACCATCCGGTTACCCGGCCTGTGGATCACCTTGAAGTTAAACGGCTGTAACGTCAGATACCAACGAGTGATCCGGGCATTGGCATCCTTCATGCGGTGGAGCCACTGGAGTGGGGCATGGTCGACCAGAGGGTGAAAGAGCGTCCCAGGAGATAATAACGCAGGGTGCCCACCGCCCACCGTATGGCAAGGCACTCTTTTTCCACCGTACTGTAGTTCACCTGCCGCTGAGCCAGCTTCTGTACAGTACGGGGAGGTCGACCCCCTCCACCTCCTGGGACAAAACGGCCCTCAGCCCGCTGTTTGAGGCGTCAGTCTGCAAGACAAACAGGAGAGCGAAGTTAGGGGAAAACAGGAGCGGCTCCCCACAGAGAGCTTGCTTTAGCCTCTCAAACGCCAGCTGACACCGCTCAATCCACTGGACCGGATCTGAGGCACCCTTTTGGGTCAGGTCGGACAGGGGGCTGGTCAGCCCCGAAAACCCCGGAATGAACCGCCGTATTAGACCCATCGGCCTTGCGCACCAGTACGACGGGACAGCACCAGTCACTGTTGGACTCTTCTATTACACTCATCTCCAGCATAGCCTGAAGCTCTGACTGAACAATTTTCCTCTTGTGTTCAGGCAGCCGATAGGGCCGTGAGCCCACCGTCTCTATGTGGTGGTGTGCGAGAGTGGTGCGCCCGGGCAGGGGGGAACACATCGGCAAACAGCCTTTGCAACACGGCAACGTCTGCCCTCTGACTCGGTGAAAGATGGCTGTCACAAGAGACTGGGGCTGATTTGTCCGTCTTTTCTACCTCCGGTCCCAACTCATCTTTCTCCATCACCGTAGTAGCCAGAGAGGCAGAGGCCACCTCCCTCCATTCTTTTAGGAGATTGAGGTGGTAAATCTCCCCCCCCTGTCCGATCGCGTCACCTCGTAATTGACTTCCCCCACTCGCCGTGTGACCACAAAGGGCCCTTGCCACTTTGCGAGTAATTTGGAGCTAGCGGACGGGAGCAATACGAGCACTTTATCACCCAGTGTAAATTGACACAGTCGCGACCCTCTGTTATACAGGCGCTGCTGACGCTCCTGAGCCTGGAGCAAATTCTCCTGTGAGAACTGGCCCAGTGAATGGAGTTTTGCTCTCAGGTCCAGCGCGTATTGAATTTCACTTTTGCTGGTGCTTGGACCCTCCTCCCAGTTTCCCAACACACACAGGTCCAACACACTGTGGCTTCCTGCCAAACAATAATTCAAAGGGAGAAAATCCCGTGGAGGCCTGGGGAACCTCCCGCACTGCGAACAACAGAGGGTCTAACCATTTATCCCAATTACGGCTGTCCTCGCGAACGAACTTGCACATCATGTTCTTAAGCGTTTTGTTAAACCGCTCCACCAGCCCGTCTGTCTGTGGATGATAGACACTAGTCCGGATGGAGCGGACGCCCAGTATTGCATACAGTTTGCGTAACGTGCGTGACATAAAGGACGTGCCCTGGTCAGTTAAGATCTCTTTCGGGGTCCCAACTCGGGAGATAACGTGAAACAGTACCTGCGTCACACTCTTGGCCAAGATAATACGCAGCGGCACTGCTTCAGGATACCGTGTTGCGTAATCCACGAGGACTAACACAATGCGATATCCCCGTGCACTCCCGTCTAATGGCCCGATGAGGTCCATGCCAATTCTTTCCAATGGTACCTCAATTAATGGTAACGGGCTCAAAGGCGCTTTTGGGGTGGCCGGCGATTAACCAGCTGACATTCGCGGCAGGGCGCACACCACCGCTTCACGTCCGCGCGGATGCCCGGCCAATAAAATCGGGCCATGATCCGGTTCAGTGTTTTGTCATACCGCGCCGTGGATGTGCAGCTGCTGGGGCTAGCAGCTGCTGCCCCCGCAGGGAACCTCCTCCTCGGGGCTGGCGTCGGCCAGCTCGCTGGGAGGGTCGTTGACCGTGCTTCCTCCTTCACGCTCTGCCGGGGAAGAGAAAGGTGGTCCTCCGTGAGAACCACGGCTACCTCTAGGCTGATGGGCCGGTGACACTTGACCCAATTTGCCGTGGAGAAGGGTAACCCGGCGACAAACTTCTCCAGTACCACCTGGCCTACGTCGTACTCGGCAGAGTTGATCCCTGGCTGAAGCCAGCGCCTCGCTGCCTCTGGGAGCCGCTGCGCGAAGGGGAAGGGGCGGCCGGCCGGCCTTGAAGGGGAGACCCCTGAACCGGCGGCGGTGTCCCTCCAGCGTGCTTCCCAGCCGGTCCAGGATGGCCTTCCTCAGCTGGTCATACGTGTGGCGAGAGGACGCCGGCAGGCTGTGGGCCGCCAACTGTGCTTCCCTGGACAGCAGGGGTAGTAGCCGCACCCCCCACTCCTCCCTCAGGCCACCCGCATGCCGCCACCGTGCCCTCGAAGATGTCCATGTATACCTCCGGGTCGTCCTCGGAGGTCATCCTCAGCATGGTGACGTGCAGCAGCTCCCGCAGGAGAGCACGGTCCTCGCACTGAGCGGCCGCAATGTCCTCGAGAGCCTGGCTCTGCTGCCGCTGTAGGGTGGTCGTGCCCTCCTGCAGCCGCCTCAGCCACCACACCCCACTGCCACAGTGCAATTTGAGATGATACAATTTCCCCCAGTCTCCCCTACTATAACACTGAAACCTGCATAGAAAGGGTCCATTATTTGTTGGAGCAGTACATACGATCTGCCAGTTGCAGTTTTTTTACAAGTAAAAAAAAAAAAAAAAGTTAATTTCATTAAAAACATTTCCCAGACCTTGCTTCACGAGCAACGCTACTGACTTTGCTCTGTTTTGCCGTGTCTGTCTCGTGGTTCCAGGGATTTGAGTAGAGCGTGCAGCGTGACAGACACAGGGAGGCTTGTTTATTTCATCGATGAAATGGCGGTCAATATAAACAACATAAGAGTTGAAAAACAAAAGAACATTCATTGCATTTGGGAAAAAATATATGACACGGTGTATATTACGGTGTAGCAGAGTCGCTGTAGTGTGTTTGAGTGACAGAGAGTGAGAGTCACTGAGCCGACAGCAAACAGCTGTTGCGGAGCAGAGAGAACCTGTGATCCACAGCGTACAGCCTTACCCAGAGCAGTGTGCTCGGAACTCTTACTCTTCCCATAGTGTCGAGACAAAACAAAATGTGTCGCTTTGCACAGAATTTCAGTTCCCAACCCTATATATCTGTTTCTTAGCCTCTCTTTCATTATAACTTCCCTCATTTATATTCAATCAAAATTACTTTTATTGGCTTTTATTACAGCCATCTTTTGTTTCTTCATTTTTCATTTATTAAACTTGTTTTAAATACAATTCTGTGTTTCTGTTGAAAGTCTACAAATGTTAAATTTCACCTGAAACTAAAGGTTTAAACATCAACTTAAAGTAAAGCTGCGGAATGACTGCAGGCACTGCTGATAGGCAGATGTTGTTTCTTTTGTAGGACCAGCAATGGGAAGAGCTCAGTGATCAATGCCATGCTCTGTGACAAGGTGCTGCCTTCTGGAATAGGACACACCACCAACTGCTTCCTGAGGGTGGAGGGCACTGATGGCAACGAGGCCTTTCTCCTCACTGACGGTTCTGAGGAGAGGAAGAGCATAAAGGTCTGCAGTGTGCAGGTTGCAGGCACCCTGTTCTTGTGAATTTTCTCCATTCAAAAATGCCATACCTCCACAGCTCCAGTCTGTAGAAGTGGAATGTTGGTATACAGTATGTATATACACCCATCGGATGCTAACATTGTGTGTTTACAGACAGTGAACCAGCTGGCCCACGCCCTCCACCAAGATGAGGACCTGGATGCCGGCAGCTTGGTCTGTGTCATGTGGCCTAAAGCCAAGTGTGCTCTGCTCAGGGATGACCTGGTGTTGGTGGACAGGTCAGACACCAGTTAACACTATTTAATCAGCACAAAAATCATTTCCACCTCCTGTTTGTCACACAAGCTTTTTTGTTCCAAAAATGTTGAATCTCAAACAAATGACTCATTATTAGGCTGGTTTCTGATGCTATTATTAAACGTTTGATATGCTTATACTGGAATGGGGGAGGATATAGCCATTGATGTCACGTAACATGACAGGACTTCATTGCATTAAGAGTTGTTCTTTTGGCACTGTTTATACTCAGGCTAAAGTAGGCAACCTGTATAAAGTGGAAGCCATTGGTAAGGCTGAGTTTACAAAATACAGATACCCCTGAGTTTGTAAAAGGAGAATATTTTATTTCTGTATTCTCTTGCTTTAAAGCCACCATGCTCACTTGCCGAGTACTGCAGTTGGATTATTCTACTTTCTGTTTTCCCCTCCAGCCCAGGTATCGATGTTACTACTGAACTGGACAGCTGGATCGACAAATTTTGCCTGGATGCAGATGTATTTGTTCTTGTGGCAAACTCTGAGTCCACACTGATGCAGACGGTGAGACATTACAGCTGTGTGGGTGCAAACCTGTCACCTCTCTGCAATATCTCTGCTTTGAATCCAAAGTAGGTAATTTGTGTGGGAAATGGGGGGAGGCGGGTCTGTCTGTCAAAATGTTAAATTGCCTTTAAAACTGATGAGATAAGATGACCTTTATTGATGTCTAACAGGGAAATCTGGTTGTTACAGCAGTATAATGACATACATAACTACATACAAGTAACTTATAGAAAGTCACAAATCAAAATAGGAAGTACATAAACTAAAATAAGAATAGAATAAAAATAGAAACTGTCTCTGTCTCTCTCTCTCTCTTTGTATCTGTCTCTCTCTCTCTCTCTCTCTCTGTCTTTCTCTCTCTTTGTTGCTGTCTCTCTATCTCTCTCTTTGTCTCTCTATCGCTCTCTCTTTGTCTCTCTGTCTCTCTCTCTCTCTGTCTGTCTGTTTCTCTCTCTCTCTCTTTGTCTCTGTCTCTCTCTGTCTCCCTCTGTCTCTCTCTTTATCTCTGTCTCTCTCTTTCTCTGTCTGTCTGTCTGTCTGTCTGTCTGTCTGTCTGTCTCTCTCTCTCTGTATGTCTCTCTTTGTCTCTGTCTATTTCTTTGTCTCTCTCTCTGTCTGTCTCTCCGTCTCTCTCTCTCTTTGTATCTGTCTCTCTGGCTCTCTTTCTCTCTCTATCTCTGTCTCTCTCTCTTTGTCTCTGTCTCTCAGTCTCTCTCTCTCTTTATCTCTGTCTCTCTCTGTCTGTCTGTCTCTCTCTTTGTCTCTCTCTCTGTCTCTCTCTCTCTCTATCTCTATCTCTATCTCTATACACACACACACACCGATAAGCCATAACATTATGACTACTGAAGGGTGAAGTGAATTATCTCGCCGTGTGCGTCGCTTATCTGGGGAAGTCATGGCACCAGGATGCATTATGGAAAGAAGGCAAGTTGGCGGAGGCCGTGTGATGCTTTGAGCAATCTTCTGCTGGAAACCTTGGGTCCTGCCATTCATGTGGATGTTAATTTGACACGTACCACCTACTTAAACATTGTTGCAGACCAAGTACACCCCTTCATGGGGACGGTATTCCCTAATGGCAGTGGCCTCTTTCAGCAGGATAACGCGCCCTGCCACGCTGCAAACATGGTTCAGAAGTCTGGTGGAGTCCAGGCCTCCACGGTTTTGGCTGCAAAAGGGTGACCTACACAATATTAGGCAGGTTATTATGGGTGTTATAGGTGGTCATAATGTTATGATATAATATATATATATTATTATGACCACCTATAACAAGGTAGACCAGCTACTCTTGTTTTAGTGACGAGCCGCTCTTGCACAAGCCTTAAATGGAGTCAGTATGTTTAAAAAGAACAAATGCGCTCTGCTCAGTCAGCACTGTTGTACGATGACATACTACAAAGTAGAATAATCTGCAGCATTGTTTGTAAATTCCAATGCAATGTTTTTAATGTATCTTCCAATTATGTCTTTTAAAATGGTTGCAAACGATGTCTTCTTACAGGAGAAGTCCTTCTTTCACAAGGTCAATGAGCGGCTCTCCAGTCCCAACATTTTCATCCTCAACAACCGCTGGGATGCCTCAGCCTCAGAACCTGAATACATGGAGGAGGTCAGTCAACTTTCTTTTGGCAAAACATCTACACCTGTGATCACACAACAAAATGTAAAACATGCCCCCCATATCATTTTTTGTGGTGTCTGCATGAACCACTGATGCATGGCTTTTGCCACCATACACACATGGTTTATGCAGCTTTAGGTTGCAGGTAGTAAAAGGGATGTAAGTATTTCAAGGTGTAAGGTTAATGTATTGTCTTTACAACACAGGGCTGTGCAACAAAATTTAGTTTTAGTTCCATTATTCTAAATGAAAAAAAAAATAAATAAATTAAACAATTTTTTATGGTTGAGGCTGAGTTGAGTCTCAGAGCCTAAGGAAAGAAGCTGCTCTGGAGTTTTGTGGTACGACAGCGGATACTTCTGTATCTCTTGCCAAATGCAGCAGGGTAAACGGGGTGGGTATTGTCTTTTAATATTCTTTGGATACTGGTATAGCTGATGCTCGGTAGATGAGTACCAATGATGTTCTGGCCAGTTAGTAATGTTTCCAGTCAGGATGCTTTCTATTTCTCCTCAGCAAGAACTCTCATGAAGAAATACAGCTGTTTGTGATCATTTTTTACCAGGATAGAGATTTTTGATCCAATATCCAGTTGCACAGTTTCACACAAGCTAGCTCAAAGATCAGTTCACACAGATAAAAATTAACTAGTTCACGTTGAGTTCTTCAGTTTTTTTTCTTTTCAACTGGTCAGATGCTATGGCGTTTTAGTTAGTCTTTATATTTATATTCAGCATACGGTCACTATTGAACTCTTGAGCTGAGCTCATCACTATGACACTTAACCATTTTATTGTCACTTTACCTTTATATTTTTACTTAACCTTAAAAACTGTTTACACCTGAGTATATATTTGTTTTACTGTGTGTGTGTGTGTGTGTGTGTGTGTGTGTGTGTGTGTGTGTGTGTGTGTGTGTGTGTGTGTGTGTGTGTGTGTGTGTGTGTGTTACTACACTCATGTTTGCAATCACTGTCTACCTCAAATTTATATTACTTTTATATGAATTTCGTCTGTGGTTCATTCACAGGTTGTTTAATGTATAGACTGAAAGTAACACATAAACTACAACAGCTTACTCCTCAATTGTCAAATGTTTCCTACATTTTTCCCTCAAACGAAAATGCATGACAGGAGCTTGGATGCTCAATAGTTACCATTGTTGCATTTCAATAATGTTTAATAAATTGTGTTGTTGCTGTGTCAGGTCCGCAGACAGCATATGGACCGCTGCACAAATTTTCTCGCGGATGAGCTAGGTGTGGTCGACCGAGCCCAGACCAGTGACCGCATCTTCTTCGTCTCTGCCAAGGAAGTACTTCAGGCTCGTGTGCAGAAGGCTCAAGGAATGCCTGAAGCAGGTGGGGATGTTAGTCAGTGTGGATTCTGACAGGGTTTGTACTAGAATGAACGATAGGACGAGATGCTTGTTCAACACGATATTGATTGGCCACGATAATGGTCCTCACGTGTCTACGATAACGGAACGATATTCGTTTATGCAACAGCCGTTATGGATTTTGCGCTATATTCAGTCCCTCTCTTCTGCTATGACATGTCTGAAGCTGCACATAATTATACATGTATCTAGGAAAGATTTCAACTCTAATTGGCAAAAATAATGCAAATGCAGCTATTTGACGGCACTGATGAAAACTCAACTAGGTTGTGGACAAAATACAGGTGTCACTCATGTGTCGCTAGAAGCCTGTCAGTCCAACGAGGGGTGAAGTCGTTCAGCAGTTTGTTACCCTTATCCTATGATGTGATCCGGTTCCAGTTCAGCGGAGTACACCGGCAAGTCGGGCCACCTTAGTCCAGCTGAGGCAGTGATGCCCGAGGCTGCGCCAGCATAGCGGAGGTCCTGATTTGCTCCCCAACGCCGTCCTGCCCAGGTTTTCTGTTATCTGGTAATTCCGTGTTTTTAATAAATCAAATCTGTTTGAGTCTCCATATCTAAATCTCTCTGGTAATAATGTCCAGTGAAAATAATTCCCTCTAAGCACAATTTAAAATTCCGCATTTCATTACCACTTTGTCCCCCTGTGCTTAAGGAATATGCAGAACCAGCCATCCGAACCATAATCGATCTTTTTTTTTTTTTTTTAAAAAAAGAAATGACCAGCGAAGACGAGTCAGCAGAAGCCGCTCAAATGCCACAAGTGTGCAATGAGAAGCCATTGCTGAGATGGCAGTACTCCGCGGTTATGGAGGCTTGAATTTCTCAACGGCCTGCGAAGTCCTTTGAAGAGATGTCAGCTAAATGTATCCCGATTGGGCTGAACTGGGTCACGGAACCTCTTGCTTTTCTCACTGCCCATGTTACACTGCATGTTCACTGCCCATGTTAGCAGGTTAGAGCAACTACACAAACCTTTTCTGTCTAAACTAAAGCTGTCTGTGTGGACACCACATGAGTGCGAGCCGCTGTAGCTTAGTGAAGGAGTGGCTGGTCACACAATCAAAGGTGCGGCCAAGGTCATATAAGAAGTAAAATTATAATTTTTTTGGTTGTTTTTAATTCTAGGCCATTTTCTATATTTTTATCTAAGAAAATGCCTAGAGTGAACAAAAGTTATTTGATTTCAAGTCGGAAGCAGCAGTCGGATTATTTATAGAGCCTGGCCATAAATTGTTGTTAAGCTCAATAATCACAGATGATATATTGACCAGAAATTCTCCCATTTGTCCGGGACATTGTAATCTTCGAGGACACGTGGACTGATACCCTAGTTTATTGACTAGGGTATAAATATATTCTATATATATATATATATATATATATTCTTATATAAATATAAGAAAATAAATATTTGGGCGGAGGTGAATATACCTGGGAGGCTCACTCAAGTAAAGTCTGTGTGGGAAACGCTGATTATTTAAAACCAGCCTACTTCTTTATATGATGTCATCATGCTTACATATTAAGGGTGTCACGATTTTGATTCAAAATTGTAAATCGATGGAAATGAGCTTTCAATTTTGAACATCGAAATTAAAAGCAGGATTGGCGATTCCTATTTTAAAATAATTTTTTCTCCAACGCTTCCTACTTGTGTGCATCCAAAGAAAATCACACAATGCTACAGAAGACAAACCCTCACTCAAGTCATTGATCATCACTGGTGTAGGCACAGTAGTACGCTGTTGTCTGGAATGACATCCGTTCTTCTTTGGAAGCTACACATGGATAATACATGCCATAGCTTTGAAAAGACGAGACGAAATGTTGACTCTGTGGAAAGATACTCCAGTTTTCTACAGTATTATTTTTTTTTGTTTTGTTCCAGGTGGAGCTCTTGCAGAAGGATTTCAAGCCAGAATGTTTGAGTTCCAGAACTTTGAGAGGCGATTTGAGGTAAGATATGTGTAACAACTAGGAATTGGTTTTAATGGGTCAAAGATTTGAATATTCCGATACATTTATAAGTAAGATCATCTACCAGTTATTCTTACTTCCATGATCTTAATGGGTATTCATTTTATTTCTCACCATCACTTCAGTAACACGCCAGTATTTATGACGGGAGGCTATCAGTTGCCCCCTGCTTCCAGTTTTTATGCTAAGCTAGGCTAAACACGTTCTGGGCCTTTCTCTGTACTGGAAAAACAGAGATGACTTGGCTTCGATGGAAAACAAACATATTTCTCTTGATGTGTAATGAAGTATCTCGTAAGTCTTCCAGCCCATTCATTGTTCTTGAGTTGATGTCTGGATTGTTGTCCTGCTGTGTGTAGGAGTGCATCTCACAGTCAGCAGTGAAGACCAAGTTTGAGCAGCACACAGTGAGGGCCAAACAGATCTCTGAAGCCCTTCGCCGCATAATGGATTCTGTACACATTGCTGCACAAGAGCAGAGGTAGGTCGGGTATTAAAAGCAGGTTATACAATTTTTTTTATAGATTTAGATTGCATGTGAACCTAAGACTGGAAACCTGTTATCATCAGGCCTCAGTGTCAGTTAGTTCAGACTGCAAGCACCCATTGATGGAATGATGATTGGAGAAACAATTCACATACATGGTTTTCATTGCAACAAAGACCAACTATATCTATAGTGTTGTCGAATAGCAATTGGTGGTTTGTGATTGTTTTATAGGATTTACTGCCTTGAGACCAAAGAGGACCGTCAGGACCGATTGGAGTTTATAGACAAGCAATTGGACTTGCTTACCATGGACTGTAAGGCCAAGATCAAGAAGATAACTGAGGAGGTGGAGAGACAGGTGAACCCTAACATGACAACATCACATATCTGAACGGCTGGTGTGTGTGTGTGTGTGTGTGTGTGTGTGTGTGTGTGTGTGTGTGTGTGTGTGTGTGTGTGTGTGTGTGTGTGTGTGTGTGTGTGTGTGTGTGTGTGTGTGTGTGTGTGTGTGTGTGTGTGTGTGTGTGTGTGTGTGTGTGTGTGTGTGTGTGTGTGTGTGTGTGTGTGTGTGTGTGTGTGTGTGTGTCCCGTGTGTGTTGTGTGTGTGTCCCATGTGT
>CALSBV010012099.1:227023-251477 GCA_943590825.1 Bovichtus diacanthus | reverse complement strand
TATATATATATATATATATATGTATGTATGTATACATGTGTATGTATGTATACATGTGTATGTATGTATGTATGTACGTGTATGTATGTATGTATGTACGTGTATGTATGTACACACTCGTGTGTGTATTTAAGAGGTTTAGTTCCTTCCTGAATCTTAATGGTGATTTGTGAAGTGATGGATTTTCTAGGATCTAATTATTTCCTCACTTATCAATTAAAAAATATTAAACAACTCTATAATTTCATATTTGTTCATGTCTAGGTGTCTAATGCAATGTCAGAGGAGATCAGGAAGCTCCATTTGCTGGTGGATGACTTCCACATGGACTTCCACCCATCACCAGTGGTGCTCAAGGTCTACAAGAATGTTAGTACAACGCATATATTCAATAGACTTCATTCTCCTTAATGTGAGCTTCACAGGGCAGGCTGAAATGGAGCCTTAGCCTTCTGTCTGTCTATACCTGCCACTTTTTTTCCGCAAAATCAGATGTGTTTTGTTTTCACGTGTGTACACAGCTGCCATACTGTCCATAATCTACTTTTTGGTCATTTGACTTGTGGACAAATGCCAGTTGCCAAACTTATCAACAGCCAATTAATCTATGGGTAACTGTAGTGTCCACATGAAATAAATGTAGTCATCTAACTAGGTCCGTAAGGACTTCTTTGCAGATATCCACGTGCAGCGGAAACCCAAACTTTTGATTGAAGCCTTTTTTTACATTCAACCAAAAGGCACCCTTCCTCCAAACTATTATGAGAAATAGTACTGATACTTGTTCCTTTTTAAGGTGACCATGCCGAATAGCATGGTGGGTCCACACGTGCAGAATGTATGTGCATGTCAGCATTTAGCTGTCGGTCAGCCATTGTGTTTGTGTTGATTTGTTGCTCTTTGTAAGTACCAGTTGTTGAGATTGGCTCTGGTGTAGGGGCCTCTACCCGCACAAGTACAAATGCTCTCACACTAGCTCATTTTGCTTACTGTTGGACGTGATCCTTTCTCCCCCTCAGCCTCTTAGATCGAGTCTATTCTACAGAGTCCATTTAGCTGTTGAGTCTGACATTGCCCCCAGATTTTTCTTTTTTGTGTTTTGACCTACTCATGAGCTGGTTTGATGAGTCAAATGTATATCAGGGTGAAATAGGACTTTCTAACATAAAAACAAAACAAAAAACAGGATAAAACTGTAATCCTGAATGTGAGTGTTATGATGTTGCTGTGTGTACATCCTGAAGTATTCCTGCTTCTAACGGGAACTTATAAATGCTATATAAATAAACTTGATTTGATTCAGTCCGGTATCTACATGCATCACAGTTTAAAGCTCACTCTGGTAAAAAGCCCATGTAATCCGTGTTATATCAGAGCAGTCCAGACTGAATCATGATCTATTAATTCAATTCTGAAATCTCTTTAATTGGCACGTAGGCCAAACATGCTGTTGAGTGTAAGTACAGGCCAGAAAACTTGAGGTCAGACTGACCTGGACAAACAAAGTCTAATAGCTGAAAACCTGAAGCTGACTGAAGCACTAAATCTCGAACATAAAGCCCTGCCTTTCGCGTTGAATGATGTTTTTATATTTATTTTTATTTTACTCCCAAATCGGGATTAAAAAAAGTGTTTTATATTCTTATTCCATAATAGTACATCTAAGCAATCCATTAATTTAATTGGAATACACAAATGTTATTATAGTCAGATCTAATCGTGTCATAGACAGGGCAGTGATATTATAAGCCTGTTAATGTACACATTGACTCAGTCCACGATTTTTTTTTTGTTATGTTTGGCAGCAGCAACTGTTTGCCTGGATAATGTGTTAAACTTCTTCGTATTTGTGTTCTATTATAGTTTACCCTTAATTTGTGAAATATGTCGCTCTGCTTACAATTGACTTGTCAACGTTTGTGATTGGTCATCTTCTGCAAACACCGCCCCTTTTAATGTGAACACGCTCATAGCCAGACTGAGAAACCCTAGGTGCACTTACCGAGTTGATAACCACCGTCCTAGGACCGCTTAGCGGGATTGCGGTTGTTAGGGTTAGTGAAACTAGATAACACAAAGATATCCTGGGTATGTTGAACTGGCTTCGTAGTACAGGCCCCTGGACAAATAGAAGAAATTCCAGTCAATAATTAGGTTTTTATTGAGCTTAAAAACTGATAGGCAGGCTATATAAAGAATGACATCATCAAAGCATGTAGAGTTATAATATTTTTTATTGAAGTTGGCTACTTTTGCTTATGCATTCCATTTTAAATAAGTCCATTTAATAGATTTGCATTGCAAGCTCATATCTCTCACATTTGAATTACAGCAGACTTAAAATCAAATAATTTCCATTCTCTGTAAGCCTTTTTTTCAGATCAAAATAAAATAGCCTAGAATAAAAGCTATTTGAAAACAAACAAGAAAATAACCATTTTTCAAGACCTGGGTCACACAGTCTACCTTTCAAAAAAAAAAAAATAATAATAATAGTAATTTGTCTCGGGGCTTTACAGCCTGTACAGGATAGGACCCCCTCTGTCCGTAGACCCTCGCACCGCACAAGGAAAACGCTCTCAAAGAAACCCCACAATTAAAGTTTTTTTTTTTTTTTTTTTTTATTCTAGGAGCTCCACCGTCACATAGAAGAGGGTCTGGGCAACAACATGTCAGGGAGGTGCTCCACCTCCATCACCAGTGCCCTGCACGCCACACAGGCCGACATGATCGGTAACACTCCTGCTGTTTGCACATGAGACACCTGTCTGTCTACTGTTTTCACTGCACAGGCTCTAATGGACTTTATGGGCTTTAATGTACTATGAGCACTGGCTACATGCATGTTACACTATTGACTATGACTGTAGTATCCTTATGTGAAAACATGTATGTAACCTAGGGGTAGGTTGTATACTGGTTTCATCACTGTCATCAGTGTCACGTCCTGCCACTGCATGGATTTTGCGTTACTGTTGTTACTGTGATAAACACACACAAGAGCGATCTACTTGCTCAAACACCAGATGAACTACGTTACAGACACACACAGCATCATGAGTGCAAAAGCTCCCATTAAAATTGTATGGGCTCAATGTCTCCGGGCACCTGTGCAATAACGGTATGGTTTGATGGGCATCTATTTGCACTTTTACTACTAAGCGCTGGTTTAGGTGTGTTGGATCACAAATGATGTAGCACAGACATTCAGTTTATGGTTGCACTTGAGTGTCAGTTTCATCAGTTTATTTAACTAACCTTTTTTCTTTCTTTTTTTTCACTTATAACAAGCTATTTGGGGCTGTTGTACAAAATATACTTTGCTTTGAAATTAAATCATCATTATTTTGGAAATACGTCAGATATCTTTGTTTCTATTGGTTTGGACTGCAACATGCATGTCTAACTGCAGACATCATACCCGGAGCCTCAAGGCAGGTTTGTTCAATAGGATTTCGATTAAATATTATAACTTGTTTAAAAAAAAATCTTGTCTCCCCCCCCCACACACACACACACACACACACACACACACATACACACAGAGACATCTGTCATTATAGTATGATGTAATACCCAGTTTTGGTGTGTTGGATCACAAATGATGTGCAACAACAAAAAAACAACATTTTTGCCCTCTTAATATTCTTTATTGCTTAGATTCAGGTTGCTTAGAAATAAAGTTTGCTCATAACTAAAAACAACAGGCTGTTAACTCTGAGAATTAATTACACTAGATTTACTAAATATTATACCTTATTGGGCAGACTACTTCTCCCAAAACACATGTAGGCATGTACCTTGTTTTAATTCCTATTTGAAGCCAATTAACACATCTGTTTCGTTTAATATTACTTTATTGGCAATGTAAGGGAACATATAGTGAAAAGATAGTGAAAAGAGATGGAATCATGTTTTGAGTGAAGTATCCCTGTTCTTTTTGTAATACCGTGACATACATTTCAGGTCATATTGCCCACCCCTAATGTAGCCACACTGTGTGTCACTGATATCTGTGCTAAATTATGAATGACTTATCTTGTTTTTATTACTGTCTGTGTGTTTCTGCAGAAGGTCTGAAGCCTCTGCTGCCCAACCCAATCAGAGAGCAAGTAGACAAGTTGGTTCCTCGTCAGTGCTTCAGCCTCAGTTATGACCTGGCCTGTGACAAGCTTTGTAGTGACTTTCAGGAGGATATCAGTTTCCACTTCTCTCTGGGCTGGACCATGCTGGTCAACCGCTTCCTGGGGCCCAAGAACACTCGGCGAGCCCTCATGGGCTACAACGACCAGGTAACACCATCAAAAACATAAACCTACTCTCCCGGTGTGACAGCATCTGCATTTTTCTACACTGATCGAGTCAGTGAAGCTTCTAAAGGTTATTTTGCTAAATGGCATCCATAATGGACTTAAATCCCCTAATACAAGAGCATGTTTGTATTCTTCTCCTAAACCTCTTACTATTTTCTGTGAGGTTTGCACCCACAAGTGTTTCAAGTCACATTCAGCAACTCTCTTAACTTCACAAACTTGTCGTAAATCGCTTGTTTCAATTCAGTAAATGCCACTTGTTCATATCAATCAATCAATCAATCATATTTGTCACATGTAATCATACAATTTAAGTTCCTTCAATTTGTGCTTAAAAAGAGTCAAATATGGTAGCCTAACACTACTGGTTTGAATATTTTAAGATGAAGTGGATCTAGCCTGCGCTTTATTGAGGCGGTGAAGTCAGACTTCTTCACTTTTCCTGTAATCACTTAATCACACGATTTAAAAAATAAATAAAGAAATAAATTTTCCTAAATAACAATTCCTGTCAAAGAGGTCTCAAATACAATCAGCTAAAGGTTCAATGTGTAAGATGTGCCACAATTTAAACTTAAAACATTAAAACAATGCACTAACATTATGAACAGAGTGTGAAGAGGTAACAGTGTTGACGTTAAAGACGTCTGTCTGTTGTGTTGCAGAGATATCTACTGAAGTTAGCATGTTCACAGCTAGCTGCTCCGTCCAGCCTGTAATACCACTAGTTCCTCTAGAGGTGATAGTGAGCCAGTGTAGCTCCAGGCTGCCTCAGTACAGACGGAGAAGAAGTACAGCTGCCTGACTCAGACTCAGGGCTCGTCTACATCACATCATGATCCCTGCACGTTCTGATGATTTGTTTTGATCCAAAGTGGCAGAAACTAGAAAACGACTCACACCCTCGCCTGGTCCTTACCGTTATCCGACTGCCCGCCAGATCGTCAAACTTTCTGTTGCTGCCGTTTCACAGGTTAGATCCACTGTTACTCCCGGTGCAGAGGTTTTCATCGGCCGAATCCGAGTCGCCACAGCCACTAACTAAAGCTCCTTCTACCAGAGCTGCTGCACACTTCCCCTAAAGTGAAGCAGTCCTATGTTGGCCAGGAGAACGAAAAATGACTTGAGTCGTCAAAAAGTAAAGTTGCACAGACCGTAAAGCCCCCATTGCCCCAATAAACACAGAGATGGTTAAACACCATGTGAAGATTATACAATAGCGGTGGTATTTTGACAGGCTCTCGGAGTTTCACCAGTTTGGTCAAATGGACTGACTGAGAATTAGCCGCAATGGTACATTGTGGTTTTTTTTGGTCAAGTCACTTATCAGAGGCTTTTTATAATATTAACCTAATTATCTTGTATCTAAATGACATACTGAACTGAAAGTACAACAGTGTGACACTGGCAGTAACATGGTCATGCTTGAGTCAACCCTTGTTTGGATTTTATTTCATAGAAACATTGTAGCATTGTGCTGTTTGGATCATCCAGGACTGTCTACATTACTGTGCTGTACTGTTCTCAGCTGTGTTCTCCCTGCAGGTCCCTCGGTCCATGGCCCTGACTCCAGTCAGCAATAGCATGCCTCCATTCCCTCAAACCTCCATGACCCAGGAAGAGTTGATGGTTTCCATGGTGACTGGTCTTGCCTCACTTACCTCACGTACTTCCATGGGTGTCCTTGTGGTTGGTGGCGTGGTGAGGAGACGCATGCACGCACACACACACACACACACACACACACACACACGCACACTTAATAATAAAGGCCTTGGTAAAAGAAGAGGTCCAGGGGACGTGGTTGAAAGCTCTGGCAAAATCTAGTGAGGCCCTAATATGCGGAACACGTTTTAGCAGCCTGGGGCGGCTTTTTGTAATTGTTTTCAATGAGAGTGAAGCGTTTTGCTCACTGCTATTGCATTGCTGAGCGGCTTCGTGTTTTTTCCGCCTTTGCGCCTCACATTTTTGCAGGAGCACCCTCAACTCTTCTCAGTGGGAAAAAAACGTAAACTTGGAGTGAAAAATACAAAACGATGTCGTTGGCGTTTTTTCCCATTGTCCAATCAAATGAATGAAGCCTTCTGTAGGCACTGTTGCTGGATTCCCGGATCCGTATGACTTTACCAACCGTAGTTACCATGATCTGAACAGAAAACAGCCTGGAGGCTAAATTAATGTGGTACTTGAGATTTTGCGTAAATTGTTTTCATTCATGTAAACTACTATTAACTATAAGGTCGTGTACAGTTCATGGTTTGTGCCTAGCAACAATAAAAAAAAAAAAGACACTGCAAACTGCAAAACAAACCTCTGTCTGATTGGGGCGTATTCAACAAAACATTTCATAACTACTGTACCGACTAAGGTCATTGACATGGTCGTTGAATAGAATCAATAACTACAACAAAAAATTTCCATATCAATAGTTATTAACGGTTGAAGGATTTCAGAATACTTTTACAGTAGAGATTGGCAGTGATCACTCTTGTACAACATTAAACAAACCACCATGTAAATTCCAAAAAGCATCTATTTACAAAATAAATGTAAGACATGTAAATATCAAATCAAATATCTAAAACTAAGCATTCAAAAAGGAATATGTGTATGTGTGAAAGAGAGAGCTGCACTGAGTAACATTAAATCAAATGAATACAGGTACATTGAAAGAAGTTAAAGTCTTGCTCAGTAAGTACCATTATTAAAAATCCTAACCTTGATGCAACTGTTCTAAATGATTTCCAGTTTATTTCTAAATTATTATTATTATTTCTTAATAGTTTCAGCCCTTTTTTTGACAATAACAATATTATGGAGAAATTTCAGTCAGGTTTTACGGCATGTCACAGCACGGATTGATAAAGGATTAACGGATAAAATAACCCAGATTATATCTGGATAATCTGCTGTCTCTTGTTTTATATTTTGTTTATGTAAAGCACTTTGTAATCAATAACAGCTACATGTCGCATCTTAGTCTCTATCCCTGGTACTACCGTTGTTGTTTGTTTGGTTGTCATGACATCCTGTCAATCTTCCAGTTGCTCATCAGTGTAGTGTGTAAGTGTAGAGAGAGCAGACCACCATTTATTTGTGTTCAGTGGAGCGGACTGCTCCACAGTCGTGCATTTGCCACTTTATAACATCTCATAAAATTCTGAAGCAGCTGCGGCAATAATTTCATATAAAAATGTATACCTCTAAATTAGCAAGTGTTAGCTAGCTAGCTAGCTAGCAAGTAAGCTAATTTGATGATATTTATATTTCCACGTTATCAATGTAGTGACATGAAATATTTCCATTTGTAAATAATGTTGATAATACTTACATTAATTAATTTGTATAAATACATTTTAATTAATTAATTTGAAATATGTAAGTAGCAGTTACCAGTAAACAATGTCAACTGAGTTAGTAAGCATTCAGTTGCTGTTCATGCCAATTTGTAAATACTTATAACTAATGTAGATTTATTTTAGTTTTATTTTAGATTGTTAAACTTTCTGGTTTGTTTTTATTGTACTTAAATTGCAACGATATTGCACAAAAAAATGATTACTACTTTATTATTATTATTAAATTATTACCCAGCTTTTTGATGACTTTTGCGTTCTAGTAGGCTAGTATCAAATTGCCATCTATTAAATAACTTTGCAATTGATGCAAGAGAATAAATTACTTTCATTGGGAGATTTCGGGAAACTTTTGCTATTGTTGTTTGCCAGTTTTTTTACCAATAAAGAGTGGTTGTACCATGTCAATGACCTTTCAATTTAATTCCTGATGTCAAAATTATATGATAAAGTGGGTTAATTCATTTTCACCAATCGTATTGATATAAATTCAAAATGGCTGCCAAACAAAATTGACCAATTTGAAAAATTCTAAAATAAAACAGAAAAAAGAAATTCTATACGTACATGGGAACTTTTTTTTCCTTCTAAACTATTTAGGTGTGTTTTATTTTTTGTTTTGTTTTCATGAACCATGTTTTCACACTCAGTTTACCTTATACATTTTTATTACTTTATGCACATACTTTACGTAATGACATTTATTAGGAAGACTTTAGACTAGATACATTGATATTGATTTATTTATTCATACTTGGTTGATTTCAAGCCATTACCCTCAAATAGTTTTTGTACACTAGGACAAACCATCATCCAACAGTCTTGAAGAAGCTGGAATCATGTCATAGTAGCTCATATTTCTGCAGTCAAATTCTGGTCCAGCGTGTGTTTAGATATCAGAGTGAGGGGGATTCCGGCAGACATAAATCTTCGTTTGTGTTTGCAGATCTGGAAGGCGGTGGGCTGGCGTCTGATCGCCCTGTCAGTGGGTCTGTATGGACTCCTCTACATCTACGAGCGGTTCACCTGGACCACCAAGGCCAAGGAGAGAGCCTTTAAGAGACAGTTTGTGAACTACGCCAGCGAGAAGCTGCAGCTTATCGTCAGCTACACCGGATCCAACTGCAGCCACCAAGTCCAGCAGTAAGCATGTTAACAGTTAACAGTCATTATCATGCCCCTCAGAGCAGTTATGATGTCAGTTCAATCAGTGATTTGAATGAAGTACGTGAAGAACCTCTTTGTTATTATGTTTTCTAAAGGGCCATACAAATGCTGCGTCTTTCACCCCCTGGAAAATGCAACGCACGTCTGTCAGGCGTTGGGTGCCTACTCTTGTACCAACTTTCAAGGGCGCTGAGGCAGGTTGCGTCTGACGTTGCTAAGTGACCATAACCAGCTAACTGTACCATCAGAGCTTCTTCCAGGCGTTGTTTGTATTAAAATATTGTCTGTGGAACAGCAGGGTTTTCCCTAGGAAATGATGTTTCGTGCGTGCATGTGTGAGATACAACAGAGAGCAGAGGATATTAATGATCGTGTGACATTTTAGCAGCGGTGCCATAAAATTAACATAGGGGAGACACTGGACAGATCTTAAAGCTGTGGGTAGCCCTGTACTAAAATAATCAACTTCTCTATATTTACTGTAGATTGATATTGATGGAAGAAAGGAACGATATCTGCCGGCTGTAATGTGTTGTTCCTCGTCACATGACGAGGGGTGCACGCTGCTGGTCCTCGTCACTGGACAAGCGGTGCACGCTGCTGCAATCTAAAAGTTTTACTATTTTTAACTCGGGGCGCAGCGTCTCGCCATGACAAATGGGTACTTGGGAGCGCTTGCACGCCAAGGCGGCTTCACTCTCGCGTTTCTGGGAGCCTTCTGCGAGTCTACATTGACAACAATGGATTTGAGCACCCAAAAAATGCAGCATGTGTACGGCCCCTAAACCTGTTTATGTCTCTGGTCTCTTTGGTTATCAGGGAGTTGGCAGGTGTGTTTGCTCAGTTGTGCCAGCAGGTAGATGTCACCCGTCAGAACCTCGAGGATGAGATCACTGACATGAACAGCAAGATCGAGCTGCTAGACAGCCTACAGAGCAAGGCTAAGCTGCTGCGGTAAGAACTTCACCACACTCGGCGTACATCCATACAGATTTTTGGGTGGAGTAGTGGTGGGGCTAATAACTGGTGGAATTAAAGAACACATCAACTACCTGTTTTGAATCAGCCGGTCTGTGATGTAGAGTGTACCGGCCTCCATTTGGTTGATGCTGTTTTACTTTACATCCCATGTAAAGGGCTCTTTGTGTTAACCAAAAGGTTCATACTTTAAGGCAATGCATGTTTATTTATGTAGCCTAGTTATTTATGTTGGTGATATAACTGGGGTCTATGGCTCTCTGTGTGAGCTCTCTCGTACTTTCTTTGTTTTTGTTTATTTGTTCAGTTTTCTCCTCTCCTTCTCTGGTTACATTCACCAGGGAGGAACTGTTGATAAACGTGTAAAACAAGGGGAGGCAGAATCTGCTTTTCCATAAACGAAGGTTGGTATACAGATGTGACAGTGTGTTGAAGAAAACACGGAGTCCTAACTTGGAGACTTTCTTCATTAACTATAAACCGTTTTATTCACCACAGTAGTTTTCCCCGTTCATTTTGGTCAGGTCCCACCAGGGACAAGAACATACTGGATGCCTATAGCTCTGTCCCCTGTGCAGCTTTGGGACTCTCTAATCACTGTCTGGTTGATCTTCTCCCAATTTAAGGCAGAAACTAAAATCTGTTAAGCAATATGGATCAGCGAGGCAAAGCAAGAGTTACAGGTCTGCTTACACTGCACTGCTTGGAGAGTTTTGGAATCTGCTGCAACCTCACTGACACTGACATCTTGCACACATCTTTTGACACGTGTGCGTTGACTAAATCGTTTTGCACATACAGCAACACATGGGCAGCTCCGTCAGGCCAAGGAGGAAGTCTTCAAAAGTGGGCCTGTTTAGACCTGGCATTTACATGCATCTTGGGTGATCTGATCACAAGAAAGTACGTTAGTTCACACCTGGCATTAGAATACTTCTCGACATGCATCTCGAATGACCACTTGTAATCGTATCTCACTTTCATGCTCTTGTGAGAGAGTTCTGCTCTCACCCAGACAAAATGACAGAAGGAGAAGGAGGTTTGGTAAATAACAACTGTTTTAAATGGTGGACTTTAGCCTTTCCTAGGCTGTAACGCCAGATATGAATGAGTGATCAGGGCATTGGCATCCAGGGCACCGACTTCCCACATTGTGGCAAGGCACTCCTTTTCCACTGCAGTTCCCACTGAGCCAGCTTCCGGCTAATGTACTGTACTGCTCAACCCCCTCCCCATCCTGGGACAAAACGCCCCCCAGCCCGCTATTCGAGGCGTTGGTCTGCAAGACAAAGGGAATAGCAAAGTTAGGGAAAAACAGGAGTGGGTCCTCACAGAAGGCTTGCTTAACCCTCTCAAATGGCAGTCTTTTCTACCTGTGGCTGCACCTGCCCGCCGCCCAAGTGGTACCCCTGATACCGAACCTCCCTCGGCCCAACAGCACTTCTTCAGGTTGGCCGTAAGCTCCGCTCTGCAAACAAAGGGTCTAACCATTTATCCCAATTATGGATATCGTCATGAACAAACTTACGAACCACATTATTTAGCGTTTGGTTAAACCGTTCCAGCAGCCTCCGGATAGTAGACACTAGTGCGAATGAAGCGGTCTCCCAGTAGTTTGTTCAGTTCGCGTAACGTGCATGACATCAAGGAGGAGCCCTGGTCAGTCAAGATCTCTTTCGGGATCCCGACTCGGGAGATAACATGGAACAGTGCCTGCGCCATGCTTTATGCCGAGATATTACGTAGCGGCAATGCCTCAGGATATCGCATCGCATAACACACGAGGATCAATTCATAGCGATATTCCCGTGCATTCCTGTTTAATGGCCCTATGACGTCCATGCCAAATTTTTCAAATGGCACCTTAATTAATGGGGATGGATGCAAAAGCACTTTTGGGGTGGCCGGTGGTTAACCAGCTGACATTCGTGGCAGGATACGCACCACCGCTTCACATCCGCACAAATGTCCGGCCAATAAAATCGGGCCGTGATCCAGTTTAGTGTTTTGTCATACCCTAGATCGCTTCACAAAGATATGGAATGTTGGAAATGGAAGCAGGGTTTTCATTGCTGAGTTCTTGTCTCCAACATACTTTTAAGACCACCATCATTTGCAATCTCCAACAGTTGATCTTCTTTTAGCACGGACATGCTCGATTCACCTGGTTTGTTCACAAATGGGTCGCGGATCCATTCCTTCGCAGTTTGTGGGTCTTTAGCGGTGGGGAAATAATGCTCAAACTTTTTAAAAAGCAAAGACAGGTGATCGTGCACCAGCTGGGAGAATGAGTCTCTCAAATATCCCTCTGGCCACTCGCTGTCCCCACAATTCCAGTTTGGCTTTGAATGCAGCTACTTTATTTGCCAACTTGAAGACAGTTGTCATTTCCCCCTGAAGTGACAGATTGAGTTCATTGAGCAGGTTGAATATATCGCACAAGTTTTGCGACCCATTCCTTGTCACTGAAATGTGCTGCCTGTAGTGACTTTTTTTTAGAAAGAAATCTCTGCGGCAGCTCTCGTAACTCAAACACTCTGGCCAGCAATCTCCCTTTAGAAAGCCATCTTATATTTGTGTAGAAAAGAAGGTGCTAGAACAGACGAGAGTTGAGGGCATGTGCTTTCATGTGGTTAATAACTTTAACGACATCATTCAATACGCTGTTAAGTTCAGGTGACATTTTTCGGCGAGCCAGCATTTCCCTGTCACATTCAGGTGCAACCTCTTTAATCTGAGCAGTTAAACCAGAAAGCGGTCCAGTCATGGCAGCAGCTCCGTCCGTGCACACGGCGACACAAAAGGACAAATTTGGTTGGATTTGGTTGGGGGGGCTTTGACGACGTCCGCTGCCTCCGTGTCCCCACTGACACACACACATCTCGCATGTCCCTAACACACGTGAACGCACCCCCATAGCTTTCCCCGCTAGCACGCACCTTACCCTCACCCATGATGCTTCTACCAAAGCCCCGGACCTAACCAAGTGCTGGTGGATCACAGTCTGCATACAACCAGTCCTCAGGCTGTGCGCTGACACACACATTCCTCCTCCAGCCTACTGCAAGAGAGCACAACCAGGTTACCACCACTCGTATATTGTGTGACTGATTGTGTAAACCATCAACTGCACCTCAGGAGACCCATCTCCTAAACTCCTGAAGTTTGCAGACAACACAATGGTAATCGGCTTCATCCGGGATAGTGATGAGTCTGTATACAGACGGGAGGTTGAACAGCTGGCCCTTTGGTGCGGTCAGAACAAACTGAAGCTGAACACTCTTAAAACTGTAAAGATGAAAGAAAGAGGTCCACAAGTCTGTTCTCTGCACATCCATTACAGTCACCAGATCAGACAGGAACAGACTACAAAGGACAGTCAGGACTGCACAAAGAATCATTGGTAGCAACCTGCCCTCCATCCAGGACTTGTACTCCTTCAGAGTCAGGAAACTTCACTGCAGACGGTTTGCATCCTGGACACAACCTGTTCAATCTTCTCCCGTCTTGTAGGCGCTACAGAACACTGTACGCCAAAACTACCTGACACAAAAACAGTTTCTTCCCGCAGGCCATTACTCTGACAAAGAGTTAACGTCAGTCAGTCCATACAAGTGCCAGGAAAATCTCTGTACCACAACCCTACATATGTAGACATCTAGAGTTTCCCCTCCAAGCTGAAGGCCAGCCAACTGACAAGCCTTCCAAATCCCAACTACTGGGAGTCTGCCCCCCCTCCTTCTGTTTCCTGCGTGTCTAGATTCCACTGTAAACATGCCCGTTCATTCAATTGCAGGGTCTCAGCAAGAGATGGCCCTTCCTTCACAAAAACACATGAACCTGCTAAAGTACACTAAAGAGATATTTGTCTTTGTTTAGGCCATGGTTTACACAGTATGTTACCCAGACATAGAGTAGTTGCTGGAACTTCAATAATGTATGCCACCCTCAGTTCTCAATAGTTAAGTACATATTTTTAACAGAATATACCCTTATTTTAAGTGGCGGAATGTATGTAAGCACATTCACTCAAGTACTTTACTCATCATAACACAGATAAAGCTTCACAACCATTTGTACTATTTGAGTGGCATTGGAACTGTTTGTATTTTCAAACTTTTCAACCTAAATACTTCAGACGTGTTTCATAATAATAAACAGAAAAACATTACAATTAGAATACTGTTAGCCACTAAGTATGATGCTCTCAGTGAACTTGCATTTGTTGATATGGTCTCTCTCAGTAATTGCTTCTGTCCTTCTTGTTCATGTTTTTCTCTTTCAAAAAACTCAAGGCTTGTCTTTTAATGCAGGGTGCTTGGTCTCCATGATAATGATTTCAGCTTCAGCAATATTTTAAGTTCCGCATATACCGGTTATGAACAAATCAAAGAATTAACTTTATTTATAGAGCATGGTTTTACACTTCAGCAAAACCTCCACAGGGAGGAAGGGAGAATATAGTTATGAGGCTTATCCCGGTTTTGACCATATTCAGTAAATTCGGCAAACGTATGATATTTCTGTATATCATTAACTTCCCTTAAACGTGTTACTATCATCACTATCAATATAAATATCGCTGTATATAGTGTACTTACTGTCATCTACCTACCTTATGTATATTTAACAAAGCAGTTAAATGAATCATTCCATATTTATTCCTTTACATCCTGCACTACTGTATTACTGTTCACAATTTCATTGTGTTTGCTGTATAACATTATGCTATCAAAATTCAAAGTCAATGCATCTGGTTAACAAACAGTAAATATAATCTGACAGTATGTTTACCAACAAGACTAGCTAGCTGTCCCGCCATGTCATTGTCCCCAAATCAATATCAAGATTTTGTGAAAATCTTGATATTTATTGATTTTCTTTTCAATTTCTCTTTCTTCACCTGCTTCACAGTCGTCAAAGTTGTCATATCCTCCCAAGTAGGTTAAAAGAAATGTTGAAGACTTTGACTGCGTCCCTGTTGCTATGGCTACTCATTTTTGAAACAGCCAGCGCATTCATTTAGAATGATAAACCGACAGTTTCACTGAAACTACTAAGTAGGTGTCCTATATGAGATATTAATGGACACACTGCAACCAATCAGAATCGAGTATTCACGCAGACCATGGTATAAGCACCACTTACTAGCTGCTCGTGTCAGTTTCATTGATTATAGTGGAAGCGTAGTTTTGCAGCAGCTGCTCCACGAAGGGTCTGCATACGCTACATGTTCAATATAGCCTGTTACTTGGCCATTAAAGCTGATTTCTGATTTAAAAAGCCTGGAAAGTAGAAGTGCTACAATGGAAAGTATGCAAGAAGAGACGCATGATCAACTTGCAGATGTATGATCAATGTATGAAGCAAAAACCAGACTCCAAGCCTGCTACATTTTGAAAAAAGCACACATTGTTTTGGACCTCTGTCCACACCAAGCCAAAAACAACAACTCCTAAAAATGAACCGTTGTAAAAACGGTTGCCAGAGAGGATAGATGTAAAAAAAAAAAAAATGCTGGCCTGATGTTTCAGCATGGACTATGAAAACGGGTTTTCAAGACTCCTACTCTCTGTGATCACTTATTTAAGTTGGTACAGCTGTTGTCATTAACATGTATTTACTGTATAGCCCCTTACAGACATGCATCTTATCAGTATAGATGTTCATAATATGTATTTGTGTGTTTATGTGATAGGAACAAGGCGGGCTGGTTGGACAGCGAGCTCAACATGTTTACCCAGCAGTACCTCCACCACAGCAAGTAAACCACACAGCATCCACCCGAGAGACTAAGCTACACCAGATGGACATTTGTTACACCTGCTGAAGTTTCTCCTCAAGTTGACATACTTGAATTTTGAAGATAATGTGAGGAAATGTTCCTCAATGTTCTGAACAGAACAGGAGAAATGGAAGGGATGGCTTGGATATCTGATATGAGTGGAAAATGACCAGGTGGTTATGATATGGATATATGGATTTGAGCTCAGGGTGGGAGCCCTGTGGTCAGCTGGTGACTTCTCACACAAAAATAAAAATCTAAGTCACAACATGAAATTAAAAAGGTTTAACCACAGACTCAAGAACTGAACATCCCCTGAGTGTATTTCCTGATGCTCATTCTTATCTTTTGAGTGCTTTCATGTTCAGTTGTGGTGATATGCAAATGAGCATCCAGATGGCTGACCAGTCTGACTCCAGAACAGAAGTAGAGTCTGAGCTCTCCTTGCATCCTTATTTGCACTGTCGAGTGACTTTTACCAGCTTCTGTCAACTCCACACTGTCCTTTTAATCTAATCCCAGTTAAATATGCCATATTGAACTTGTGTAGATTTGATTTTGTATATACATTTTGAACACTGGACAAGTGCCACGCTGAAGTAAAAGGCAGTCAGCATGAGGGAATGGAATAAAGTGTCTTATGTTGGTAGGATGATGCAACTAGGGATGTCCCGATAACAGAAATGTAGTAGTTGATACCAATACCAGTGAAATTCCACAATTCTCGATAAATCCCATACACTACTTTATTATATTGGAATACTGTTAGGAAGTTTTACAGGTTATAATTTCCTTTACCAATATCCATTTTATATTTCTTTGAAAATATCTCCTTCAAACAACTTGTTCCAGATAAGAGATCAACTCATGTAAAAGCAGCGCCTGCTGACCAATCACAGCTCGGTGCATGGATCGTAAAATAATTTTAAACAAATACGAAAAATGTATTTCATAATAAATAACATGACTATATAAAGTCATAATCCAGCTAAAAGCAACACCTTTAAAACTGCCACATGCAGGAAGAAGAGCTGGCAAAATATCTCCTACTGTGTGAATGTGAAAATTAACATGTTTTTAATATCACTGCTCCATATAGGGCGTGTATCAGACCTTAATTACATGTGTGTATTTATTTAATGGAATACACAAATGTAATTATATTCAGATCTACTCGTGCCCTAGGAGTTCACATTCACACAGTCGGAGATATTTTGCCAGCTCTTCTTCCTGCATGTGGCAGTTTAAACTGTTACTTTTAGTCTGGATTATGTGTTTAACTTCTTCGTATTTGTCTTTTTTCTATTATAGTTTGCTCTTCATTTGTAAAATATGACGCTATGATGACTGCACACGTGTTCCTGTTTGTGATTGGTCTTCCGCTGCAAACCCCGCCCCTTTTAAGTGAACGCGCTCATCATCCGACTGAGCCCCCCGGTACCATGTGGTACTTATGGTACCTGTGGTACTGTAGAAAAACAAGTACCGTCACATTTTTATATATTTAGCATCGACTTGGTACCAAAGTTCTCTTGACATCCCTAAATGCAAAATAATTTCTTCTTCTAGTTAGTATATTTGGGAAATGTCGCCCTTTTTTTCAGAGAATGAATATTTTAGAAATGATATTGGTGGAGGGGGAGTTTGTCACTGGAAAATAAACTTGCTCTCAAATTTTCAAAATCATTTTTTACTTTAAAGCTTAGTTCTATGAGCACTAAGTTGAACTGATCTTACCTGTGCACACATGTCAGGAGGTCTTTGTTGATGTTGTTACAGCTGTCTTGGAGTGGAGACATCACATTCTGATGGGTGATTATTCAAACGCATAGCATCTCAAGTAAATATTAAGCCCTCGCCCTATACTGTAGAATAGCTTGACGTCTACATTTGTTGAGTGTATTTTCTTTGTTCCTTCCGAGAGTAAGACTACATCAACATTTTTGCAAGGATATATAAGGTTAATATAAGGATAATATAAGATTCCTGTATGTAAACTTGAAGGGTAAGGAGGAAATGGTGCATTTGTAGGGGACTAGAGAAATAAGCTGCATCAGGCTTTGGAAATGCACACAATACTTGGTAGGATGTATTCAGTGTTGCTTGGGTATGGGTATGCCTCGGGTGTTGCTGGTTTAATGAACATAGAATTACAACACAGACTTACAATAAAAGTACAGACAACCTAGGATATAAAAACAATCCACAAGCTAAACAGATGCCCAAATGAGAGAAGTTAAGGATGGAGTACTAGCAGCCTTTCAATTAAACCTTCAAAGATATAAAGTGATACTAAAGCAGGCAGATGAAAACAGATGAACGAATGAGAGTTTGAGGATGTTAAAATAACATGAGAAACACGCATACATACATGTAGGGTATGTGCTAATTCTATTATTTGGCAAGATATTTCTTTGCATGCATTTTGAAAGTTATGTTATTGACAATATTGGTAAATGTATCTTCGGCCAGAGAATCCCAGAGTGCTGTTGTCCTGTACATGTACTGTCATTTTACCTAACTGTGTAAGAGTCCAGCAACAGCCAACCTTTTTAAAATTAAATTGTACTCTTGGTATCTAAAATGTGTATATAATGTAATTTAATAATTTACCTGTCAATTGGAAACAATTTGAAAGTGCTGAAGAAGGCAAAACCACCCCAGATTAGATGTGCCTGAATGTATTCTTGGTTGATGAGGCCATGCTTTAGATTAGACCATACACTGTGTGTGGCCAAGTTAAGAGGAAGGGCTGCTGTACAACACATCCTTCACAGGGAAAATATGCACTTTATCAATTCGTCTTCAATAAAATTAGTTTTCCCCCATAATCCACTCTACACTCAACGTCGTTGTGTTTGGCTTCAGGAAGGTGAAGGTATCTGCATGCGGTGGTTGTTGTAATTTGTTGTCCAGTTAAAATGTTCAAACATATGGTTGAAAATAAAGGTGACACCATGCAAAAAAAGCTGTCTATTGAGAATGTTTGAAATAGTGACTAGACCAAACACTAATGTGTGATCAGCTGAAACAAAATACTGCAGATTCACTTCAGTTTTTTCTTGAGCTTTCAACTGTGGTAATTCCAAAATGAACAAATATAGAAGTTAGTAGTGTTATTGAATAAAGAGTCAGAAGTGTTCAATAGAATCGATCAGTTTCAGCTGAAAGGACAGAAACTGCACCAACGTGATACAAGTATCCTTGGTACTTTCCTCGGCCTGGTGCTTGTTTCTCCTCTGCCTGCTCTGACAAAGGGGATGTGGTGTTCCACTGGTATTGAACATCCCATGTTTCCTGTCTGCGCTCCTCCAGCACCTCAGCCAGCTTTCTCAAGACCTGGTCATGGCGACACCTGTAGCGACCTTGTGAATCTTGTCAGTCTTGCAGCCTGAGGAGGTGCTGGAGGTTTGCAGAGCAAGCAGCACTCCTCGTTCCCAAACCACTGGTGGAGGTTCCGAGGACAGGGAAGCGTGTCGTAGGTTGACCTGATAAGGAAGCCTAGTCTTGCCTGTGGGATCTTCCACAAGTCTGACAAACTTATTTTTTCGGTCGACAACCATGTTTCAGGTTCACAGCTTTGATCTTGTAGCTCTCTTCCTCCGTCCTAGTTACTTCTGCTACGACCATCTCCTTTCTCTCTTCCCGGTTGGCCTTGGAACCGAAGCGCGGCGCCTCGTCCCACCCTAGTCCTTCCCTCCCTGTCTGGACCCTCCCGACGAGCTCTTGGTGCTGCAGCCTACCAACCACTTGGTCGACCTCAGCTGGGGCTTTCCACTTCTGGCCAGGAAGGACCTTGGCGTTTGTGCTCCTCACTGACTGATTAACTGAACTGAACTCTCTTAGTTCGAGAACCAGTCTGGTCTTTTTGTGCTTGTAGCCCAAACTGATGGATTGCAGTTGTAGCTGCAGAGAGTGTGTACCACAAATTTGAATCATAACATTTGTAATACACTGTTTGTTTTTTTTACAAATATTCTTCAAACTAAGCTTAATGAAATGATGAAAAAAAGTTCTATTGTATCCACTAAATGATCTTAGATTGATAATAGAACATAAATGATCTGTTGTTCAGATCTGTATGTTCTTATAGAAAGAATGGAAACCATTCTTGAGACACATCTCTGGCAAACCTGTCCTATGACACAAAAAGGCATCTATGTCCTTCCAAGCACATTTAATTCCCACAGCATGCAGCATTTCCAAAAAGGTTTGGTGTATTGAGAATTTGACCAGCAGATGGCAGTATGACATCACTTATCAAATTGCCATCATCCAAATCCAAGTAGCCAGTTTATATCAAACTGGAACTGACATGTAGACAACCTTTCAGGGCCCCTTTCCTCAAAGGTTCCTGGAAAGGGGCTTATATGTAATTGGGGACTTCCCAATGAAGTATATCCTCATTGATATGAGTTTCTAAAAAAAACAAACAAACATGGATTAAACATGGAAATGGGAGTGACATCTTCAGTTCAAGCTGTTCATTCCTAAACGAATTCAATGGGAACTGACCCATGTTTTTAAATGTTCATAAGATAAGATAGAACTTTATTTATTCCGAGGGAAATTGTTGTGCAACAGTTGCAATGAACAGTAGGAGACTAGCCCGAGGAGACTATTTGTACATTTTAGAATTATTATACTATCTAAAAATAGATGTAAACATAAGATGAGCTGAGATGGGGTAAGGTGCAATATTCAACAAGGTGAGGTGAGGTGCGGTATTTAGCAATATAATATAAAGAATCAAAATTTACAGAAATTACAATTATTACAAAAATTACAAAACCAAACTGAGTATAAATCAAACTGAGTATGAAGAGGGAAGTAAGCTACATATGAACCAGAATATAAGACTGAGGAAGATGAAGAAGAAGAGAGAGAGAGATGAATTCAGGTTACTGTATCTCCTCTGTCCATCTCACGACCTGAGGTAGATGTGTTGTAAAGTCTTATCGCCACAGGGAGAAAGGACTTCCTGTGGCGCTCTGTGGTGCATCTTGGTGGTGTAAGTCTGTTGCTGAAGGTGCTCCTGTATGAGGACAGCACATGATGGAGAGGGTGAGAGTCAATGTCCAGGATGCTCCGCAGCTTGCACAGCATCCTCCTCTCTGACACCACCACCAACGAATCAAGCTCCACCCCCAGTACAGAACCCGCCTTCCTGATGATCTTGTTGATTCTATTGGTGTCGACTGTCCTCAACCTGCTGCCCCAGCACACGACCGCAAAGAAGATGACACTGTCTAACACAGACTGGTAGAACATCCGCAGCATGATACTGCAGACATTGAAAGACTGGAGCCTCCGCAGGAAGTTGAGTCGGCTCTGTCCTTTCTTGTACACAGCCATGGTGTTCTTGGCCCAGTCCAGTTTATTGTCCAGGTGAACTCCCAGGTATTTGTAGTCCTGTACATTGTCCACAGCCACCCCCTTGATGGAAATCAGTGTCGGGGGTGTTTTCCTCCTGTAGAAGTCCACAACAACAAGCTGGTGCTCCTTGGTCTTGCAGGTGTTGAGCTGTAGGTGGTTTAGCTCAGACCAGTCAACAAAGGAGTCCACAACGCCTCTGTACTCGGCGTCCCTTCCTTCGCTGATGCAGCCAACAATCGCGGAGTCGTCAGACAACTTCTGCAGGTGACAGGAGTCTGTGATGTATTTGAAGTCTGAGGTGTACAGACTGAACAGAAATGGCAACAGAACCGTTCCCTGTGGGGCACCTGTGTTGCTCACCACAGTGTCAGACACACAACGCTGCAGTCTAACGTACTGTGGCCTACCAGTCAAATAATCCACAATCCAGGACACCAGGGGAGCATCCACCTGCATCATCGTCAGTTTACTCCCCAGCAGGGCAGGCCGGATGGTGTTGAATGCACTGGAGAAGTCAAAGAACATGACTCTCACAGTACTCCCCGGTCTGTCCAAGTGAGCATAGGCACGGTGAAGCAGGAAGATGATGGCATCTTCTACCCCTAGATTTGGCTGGTAGGCAAACTGAAGGGGGTCCAGTGATGTTTTGACCAGGGGCCGAAGGTGTGACAGTACCAGCCTCTCCAGGGACTTCATCAGGTGGGAAGTCTTCCACTGCACAGGGACCCTCTCCAGACTCAGGGTCAGGTTAAAGATGTACTGGAGGACTCCACTCAGCTGGGCAACACATGTTTTGAGTACCCTCGGGCAGACGCCGTCGGGACCCGCTGCTTTGCCTGGGCGTAGTGTGCACAGTTCACCTTTCACCTGTTTCACCGAGAAGTTCGGGGCGACATGTCCTGAAGTGTTGTTTTCTTCGGGGGTACGAAGTGGCTCACTTCAAGCCCCTGGTCTGATCTGGCGTTACGGCTGGTGTGTTCCCAGCTCTTGTCTTTTTTTTTTAATATAATTTTTTGGGGCATTTTATTCGACAGTAATAGTGGAGAGAGACAGGACTCGTGGAGAGAGTAGGGAAATTACTTCACACATCAAACATCACACCGGGGACTCGCCGCGTAGCTCAATTGCGGCGATGTGCTATGCTAACCAATCCCCATGGTCTCTTGTTTCATTTTATAATTGACTCTTAAGCCCTTATTTTCTCAAAATGTGAAAAACTCCCTCAGTGCTGGAAATATTCCAGCCTGTTGTCAATTCAAATACATTTGTTTTTATTTTCTCTTCATTCTGGTGCAGCAACATACCTCAGTTTTAAGATAGCTCATTTAAATTAAAAACAGGTTGAAATATACAGATTTGTTCACTTTTTTTTAAGAAAATAAGGTTTTTAGGAACCTATAGCATTTTAAGTTTGGGACATTTGCACTGTTAAAGCCCAACAGAACATAAAGTTGTATAAAGTTGCACATTGAGCAGCTACAGCGCTAAAATGCTCCTTACTCATCAATGCATCAGTAATATTACTTTAATCTACATATCAAACTATGAAAGGGGCTACTTTTGATACTGTACATTTTTCTGAAAATACTTCTGCACTTTTACTTGTGTAAGATTTTGAATGCAACACTTTTACATACTTTTACTAAATTTCTATTATATTTTGTATTATTACAATTTGTACTTTCTACTTATTTATTATATTTTGTTTTTCTTTACTTCTACCTCTTGTTGTTGCACTGTCCCCTTTGCTGCTGTAACACTGAAAGTTTCCCCGCTGTGGGAATAATAATGGATTATCTTGTCTTGAACAGTTTATGAAACAAAATAATCACACATTCTGCTTGTTTCTACGAAGCTTCCGTTTTTTTTCCCTCTGTCCGTCTCAATGAGATGAATTCCTAAAGGAACAGTTAACCACGTTACTGAAACATCCAGCAAGATGAATATGCTCATGTTTGATACTTGTCTGTGGAGCTTCTATAAAATATTTGTATGTGAATCAAGTGTTTCGAACCCAGTTTATAGAGACGACCAACGATACATCACCTAATCTGATCTTATCATAAAGATAATGTGTGAGTGTATATGTTGGTCGAGTACTAACAGGGCATGTCAGTAGAAGAATGTCAGAGATATTTATGTAAAGGAGTCTCCACACTAGCACACACATCAGCTAACCTAAAGCTCAAACTGGTGACTCAACAGGAAACTGTGGAAGGATCTGGAGCACATGGTAAAATAAAGAGCTTTTAAGAAGGTGCAGCAACTAACATTTTGACGCAAAGCATGTCTTCCTCAGAGTAAGAAGAGGTTTAAAATGCCTGTGCCTGGCTAATAGCTGTTTCTCAACTCATGGACAGGTTTGAAAAGGTTTGATAGTTTCTGTGATGTTTTCATGATATACTGTATATTTGCATATGCTGTGAAAAAATGGCCCTTGGAACCTGTCCAGTGATAATCATAATTATTTAATAACCAAGTTCAAGGGATCTTTATGAAAAGGAATAAGATCATATAATTTTTAAAACATAAAATTCTGACGCACTTAAAACTCAATTTGAGTGGCTTTATACAGAAAAATTAGTGGGACTTCTGACATTCCTTGCCTTGAACAATCCTCCTCAAATCTGGCTTGTATTCCGTTGTGGCCACTCGAAGCAATTCTTTCACATGTGTGTCAGTCAGAACAGATCGATACTTTGATTTCATGTGTTTCAGGGTAGAAAACACAGACTCACAGACGTATATTGACCCAAACATTGATAGTAGCTGGAGTGCAGCCCGTTTGACATTGGGATATTTTTCCATTGGCACAGTTTTCCAGAACTCAAGGGTCCCTTCCCTCAGAACAGGTTTCAGTCGGTCTTCCTCAGAAAGTTCCATCATCTCCAACTCGGCCACCGCCTCGTCCGTGACTAGCGGGGCTTTCAAACAGTCCGCCTCAGCATTAAAAGGGTCGACAAGGAACGTAATCTGTGACCTTTTCAGCTGTAGATCATGGAACCGGATCGCAAAGTTTTCGTGCAGGGTTTCAACCAATGTTGCATATCGGGCTGTTTGCTTTTTCAGGGTGGCACCGGTGGCTTGTCCGCTTGCTTTTAGCAGAGAGGGAAAATGCGCTAATTCTCCCTTTTGAAGATGTGTCTCAAACTGTTTCAGTTTGTTAACAAACGCAAATACACTTTGCACTTTTCAAGGTGTTTAACTTCTGCTTGCGAAGTTCAGTACATTTTGGGAATTCCTGGTCGATGTTAGCATGGAGTGAGGTGAAATGGCACTGAAGATTTGAAGCATTGAACCATTAGCCCATTGGCTAATGGTGTCTGGCATATAAGGCAAAATGGCTTGCAATTGCCCCTCCGAGAACCATCACCTTACCGTGGTGGAGGGGTTTGGGTGCTCCTATGAACCTGAGGGCTGTGTTGTCGGGAACCTAGTGCTCCTGGTAGGGTCTCCCATGGCAAATTGGTCTCAGGCGA
>CALSBV010012099.1:209416-226623 GCA_943590825.1 Bovichtus diacanthus | reverse complement strand
CGACCCGACCCCGGATAAGCGGTTGAAGATGGATGGATGGATGGCTTGCAATTGCGTTCAATAAAAAATATGAATTTTCCCACTCTACTAAAAACGTCCTATGTTCGTCTTCATATTTTCGCTAAGCTGTGCATTTTTTCCCTGCCATTTTAGGATCGAACTCAGATGGTCAGATAGTGTTTACTTAACGATAGGTTTTTCCCCCCTCGAAGGTGATTGGTTCACTGCATTGCAGGCATTTTTGTGATTGGCTCTTGGGCCACATCAAAATTAGACGCGCTGTCATGCTCTCATACTGACACCACACATACACACACGTACACACTCACACAAATAAAATTTGATATGAACTGAAGAGCCGCATGAAACTGGACAAAGAATGCGGCTCGAGAGCCGTGGGTTGGCCACCCCTGCATTAGATGCTTTTCTAGATTCAACACAAATGTATCTGGCTATTGAAAATGAGAACACTATCTTAACAGCATCTAAACTCAAGGTGCACTTACTAGCTTTTTAAGCACTTTTGACCGCATCTCACAGTTTGCATCAGTGCATATAACACTTGTTATCACGTCACCTGCAAAAGTATGGAGCTTCAGTGATAACAGGAGTTTGTACTGTATATGGGAGCAGATGGTAAATTGCTGCATTTAGTTAGCGCTTTCATCCAAAGCTTTACAGTGCACTCTTTCACATGCACTCACACACCGATTGCAGCAAGCTTCCAGGCACGGCATCGGGAGCAATTTGGGTTTCGGTGCCTCGCCCAAGGACACTTAGGACACGAGGAGCAGGGGATCGGATCGCTCCTGTTGGATTCCCCTCACCCGGGACAACCTGCCCTGCTCGGATGTCCTCCTCAATCTTTCTCCCGATGTGTCTACTGACTCCTGCCGATGCCCTTTGACCCTCTCTAAGTCAATGCTGTGACAATCTCAAAAATAAAACATTTTTAAATAGTGAATAGTGATCTTCAAGTGAGTTTTAGCTGCCTTATGTTCATGCCTTCACCTGACCAGGGTCCCATTCTTTAAACACGGCTTAAATGATGTTAGCCAGCCTTGATGATCCTGAAGAAGATAGGTTTGATCTGGAAGAACAGTGTGCTTTGATGTTGTAATAAATAACACTAGAGTCTAAACTGTGATCCTGCGATTGTCTGAATGCTGATCATATGATTGTACTCATGATTGGGTGCATGGCGCTGTGGTTACAGACAACACATTTTTAGAGTGAGGTCATTCTGAAGAACCACCTTAAACATATAAAAAATTTAAAATTAGCATATTAAACTTTAGTTATTAAATTGTATGACAAATGTGAGTGGAGAAATCAATCCAACTGTAAACAATTTATGTTTACTATGCAACAATTTTTTGAGTGTTTATATTAAAAATCCCAAAATATCGTAATTACCACGTAAGTTGTATATATTTATTTTGTTCACAGTATCCCAAACTATATTTTGCATTGACAATATTTTAATTTACGATCTGATGTCATTTTTTTCAATGTACAGATTTTTCTTCTTCATTGTGAACATTCTATTAAGTATACCAACACATTTAGGTGATTTCTCTGTATTTCCATGCTCTCATCTGAAAAATTGTTCATGTTTGGGGTTCATCTTGGTCATGATTCACTTAAATGTGAATAAATAGGATGTGTTGCTCTGATGACAGTTATAGATACATTTTAAGATGCTTTGAAAAACTCCAGGCTTGTATCAACTCATTCATATCATTCATATCACGCTAACTTGGTTAGCCACATACGAAGAACACGGGCCAAGGCCCAATAGCTAGCTCAAAGCTAAGCTAAAGTAATAAAACAAAGATAATTGACCTCACTGTGGATGAAAGTGGAGACTAAATTTGTAGTTTGTCTTTCATTATCCTGTTTATTTTAACATTTTAACCTTTCTGTGTAACCTTTCATTATTGTTTCAGCTTTAAGGACAGCACTTTGTAACCCTATGAAAAGTGATTTATAAATTATTATAATTATAATAATTAATAATAATAATACAAATAATGTTCAGTTTACGTAAAAGAAAAGCCCGCTCGATCAGTGGTGTAGACCCTCTTAGTCACAAAGTAAGTGAAAACCTTCAAGTTCAGCCATTAATTCATATAATAAAAACATTGTACCAAATGGATCTCGTGCAGACTGGAGATGTTATTCAACTGCTCAGCATCATCATGCTATCCACTTTTACTCCTGTGAAAAATTGCTCAATGAATAGGCACTTCAGATAGCTGTTTAGCAAACAAAATGCATCTTGCATGGTGGATCTGTGCTGCTTGATCAACAAAATGGCAACATTGATCCCGGAGGTGGCTCTCAGCCTCATGAAGGTCCCATGCTCTGCTGGCCTGTGAGCCCGTCTTGTTCTCACTGTAATCGCCTGTGAAAAAACAAGTTAGCGATGCTTTCGACAGAGCCGTAACACGCCAGCAAAAAGTAAAAAATACCAGACCATAAGAAATTAGCTATGTTTGTCGGCTTTAACTTTTGGAAATCATTGACTTTATTTTTGTATTTCTCACTGGGCACAGTATGACTGATTTGTATATTTTATCTATAGTTATGCTAAATATAGTTACCTCACAAAAGGGACGATTAAATAAAGTCCATTCACTTTAATTGCTGATTTGAGAATAGACAATTTGGAACATATTTACTATTAACATGCAGTCTCATTCGTTCCTCATAACCTCAGTGTTTACCAATACAAGAATCCGGTGCTGTTGTCAATGTATATTCATGTTTGGGGGCCTTTAGGGCCTGCTGGGTTATTATCTGGGGGGCTGAAGTGTGATTCCGGACCCACATGGAGACACTACATGTGAACCCGGATCAGATGGAACTTAGATGTTAGCCACAAATCTGGCTTGGTTTGGCACACTTCTGTGGAACCCTGAAACCCGAAGCCCCTGCAAAACCGACATCATGTCTCTGTATCAAATGCCCACTCATAATCTTGATTACTGAGGATTGGCTATGGTGGCCAAAACAGTAAGAGCCCCCTCACAACTTGAAAAAGGATGTTGAAATTGTATGAAAATAATTCCCTTCGTTTGAAATTGGTTTAGCATTTAAGCAAACGTTTGGGTTTCACTTGTTTAGTGAGACCTCCATGCTTTCTGATGCAGAGGCAAAAGGACAGCAGCCAATTGAGCAGCATATTTCTGTCTGAGTATGAAACATTCTGTCAACTACATTGGGATACGAGGAAGAGGAGAGAAGAAAAAAAAGCAAAGAATTTAGTTGGTTTTACAGTATTTCAACTGGTGTCAACTACTGCTTGTTTTTTGTCTGGAAAGATATGGAGCAGTTTTTATGTGAGAGCATTGCACTTCTTTCAAGTCCCCCCCCCCACACTAATTATCTTAATAATATAATGATCTATTTTGATAATAACTTGTTACTGAGATTTTATTACTGGTTCTGTGTAACTTAATGCTTGAAACTAGAATTATCAGAATTATAAAGCTGTTTGATCAACACTGACAAGTACTAAACTGCTTTGTTCTTATTTTAAGCATCTTATCCTTTTTATCTCTTCACGTATTAAGAGCAGAATATTACTAAAAGGAATTCCCAGTCTTCACAATCATACACCACAGCACAGTAATCATCTAATCCTATATACAAAATACAGTACAGAACAAAGACATTACATTTGAACTGTTGTAAACCTCTATTATACTATGCATGACATTGACAAATAGGCAACTGTGAGTCGGCATCAGAGGCCTCTGCCGGCCGGCCTCGTGCCACTGAGTTGCTGCAGTTAAAAGATATTGTTCAAAATACTTGCGTCTCCTTGATTGGGCCTGTTGCAGGCACTTGTTGCCTTCGTCACCTAAAATTCAGACTCTGGAGGGCCGGGTTCAGTGCTGAGTAGGTGAGTGGTTATGGCACATGGCAATATTGAACACACATGTTGGGAATCGCAGGATTGCCAATTTGGATCCCAACTCAGGTGTCCAGCTCGCCTAAAAGAGACCTCAATGAGGCAAGCCCTGAGACTGGTAATAAATGGTCATTTGTTGTCATGAGGCAACATAGGTTTGTACAATGAAATGCATTTGTAGCTTAGACAATTTATGCTGCTCAAGAATAACAAGAGGAATGAAACAACAACAACAAAACAATGGTGAATTCTATAGGCAGATAATACGGCCGCATTCTTAACATAAAAAAATTGACATCAGGGAAACATTGTCCATCAACTTTAATGTTAGAGCACTAAGCATCATTGATGTAAACACAGAGTCGGCCTCGTCTCTTTCCACCAAATTTTTGCGTGCTATCCTGCAGTCTGCCCGTCAAGTGCAGCTTGATCCGAGACGCCATGATGGAGACAGGTCTCTGTAAAGATGAGGGCAGTCACTGATCTCCTGTTGCTGGGTTAGCTGGAGTCTTATGTCCTCCATCGTATTTCCCTGTGACCGGACATTAGACAGGAGGTGGCTGGGTGGAATAGCCTTTAGGTCCTAGCAGGGTAAGCTTAGCTCCCTCTCGGCTCTCCTCCTGGGGCAGTCACTCAACCCTTAGCGGCGTTTGATCCGACAGATCTGGATGGGTGGTCGGAAGATGCTGTGGGCGGCGATCGTCTCAGGGTCCACTACACTTAATCCAATTCCAATCCTTCCTTCTCCAATGTGGCTCTCTGTGTATCTCTGTCGTGTGCCATACATGCTCCAGTAAACAAATGTAGTGAAGTTAATGGGAGCTACTGGCTGCTGCATCTACATGGGCAGACACCGCCATACCAATTAGGTTTGAGAAGAAAAAATTAAAACTTTTATGAGTATCAAGACAAAGGTACATGTTTTAGTGTAGCTGTAATGGTTTTAAGATATATATCCTAAACAAATACCTTATTTCAAGATGATGGCTTTAATATTTGATCATGTAAGCACATTTTCCTACATATTGAAAAACAAAAATAATAACTTAAATCTTTTCTTTGTATCCAGACAAATGTACTTGTTTTCAGTCTACCCGCACTAGTTTTACGATATCCGTGGGTTCTTTGAGACTAATTTTACTTGTTTAAAAAAATCTTGAAAAGTAAATATGTGCAAATAAAAATCTTGTTTTATTCGGATTATAACCCAGCACTTGTAGGTACCAAATTTCCCCTGACCCTAAGGGATGTTGTGTGAATATAAATATACAGTAGCATACAAATGTTTTTTGTTTTAAGGAACATGCACAGAATTGCATCTCAAAATATATTTGACAGAAAAACTGGTATATTTCAAGTATATTTATTGTTATTGTTACCAGCTGCGACAGCAACATTGGTATTGTTTAAATCTTGTGAGTGTGTGTGTCATCATGGAAAAATGTGCTCCTGGAGACACCTACTGTAGCAGGAACTACCACAGAGGATTTTTGAGTAATTTACCAGGTGTTTGTGTCTGACTGTGGACAGATTTAGTCACTGTGATAGCATTGCAACCACGCAAGATACAGCCATGAAACTTTACAGATGTGTAGTTGAGATCAAATGAAGATGGCCATTGTCCGAGAAAGGGGGGCGAAGGGGCCATTGTCTGCCCAACTTTACATCCCAGGCCCAATTTGGTGTCCCGAAACTTTACAGGTGTGTAGTTGAGATCAAAATGAAGGTTGAGTTCGAAGACGGGTGTGGCCAGAGCAAGGGTGCTGGAAGTAGGGGGATTGTAAGTGGGGAAGGGGCCCCCCACTTTACACACCCGGCCAGATTTAGTATTGCTGCTCGTGTAATTCTATCGCAAGATGGCCTCTAGTTTTCAAATTGTTTTTCAAAGGTGGTGAAAATCATGTTCAGAACAGCCAGGCCTGACTTTAGCTGTTTAGTGAACTAGGGCATTGTAGGGCATCAGATGTCACTTTTCATGGCTTGGTCACCAAGATCGATTAAGTGAAACCAATTGACACACTGCGTGGTAAATGGGGGCTGCTACTTTCATGTGGCTCACACAGACTCTTTTCTTTTTTGTATTTGTGAAGGCACATCTGATGTTACTGATTAATACAAAAACAACCAGCCTATCACATGATATGGAGGCTGCTGAACAGTGCATATCAGTGGAGGACATGCTAGACAGATGGAACACTGCTGTCAGCACAAACTCAAACATTTAATTTCAGCTGCCATTCTGCTTTGCTAGTTTGTTGGAATACCTGAGGCCATGTTAAGTAAACTGAAAAGTGATTATTCGTCATTTCATGAATAATAATAATAATATATTTGATTTGTATAGCGCTTTTCTGGGTTCCAAAAAGTTGCTTTAGCAAAACATAAGAAACTTTAATAAGGCTAAGTAAGTAAAAGTAATGTCAAGAAAAAAACTAACAAAAAACAAAACAGTTTGAAGAGGTAAAAACAGCAGGAAGCAGGGGTGTGGGGGGTTGAAGGCAAGTCTGAAGAAGTGGGTTTTGAGGGCAGTTTTGAAAGAAGAAATTATGGTAGGGGTGGAAGCTGGAAGGGAGTTCCACACCACAGTTGATTTAAGTTGCTTCTGAATCTGATTGGTAGCCAGTGAAGTTCATCGAGGACTGGATGTGTTCTCTGGAGCGGGTACCAGTGACGAGGCGGGTAGCAGAGTATTGTACATACTTTAGTTTATTGAGGACTTTGGTGGTAGTGCCAAAGAGGAGACTGTTGCAGTAATCAAGCCTGGATGTAACACACTTTTATACAAAAGCATGTATAAGTGTTTCTGCAGCAGTAAAAGACAATTTGGGCAATGGCAATGTCTTGAATGTGGAAGAAAGCAGTTTTGGTGATCTGGTTGGCATGGGGCAGGAAGGAGAGGGTGGGGTTAAGGATGGCTCAGAGGTTATGAACTTTGTTGGAGCCATTGATTTTGAAGGAAAAGCAATGTGTGGAGTGGGCAAGGGAGTCTGAGCCGATGACTAGGACTTCAGATTTGTTACAGTTGAGTTTTAGTAAGTTTGTTTGCATCCAGGTTTTAATGTCAGGGGGGAGGGTGGAGAGGCTGCTGGCAGTGGTGTGTTTGGAGGGGAGGATTGAGCTGTGTATTGTAGATGCAGCAGTAGAATTGGAGGCCATGGAGGCAAAGGATCTGTCCAAGTGGGAGCATGCAGACTATGAAGAGGAGGGAACCAAGCCGCTGTGGATAACAAAAGCTGTGTCTGATTGGCAGTTGTTTATGGAAATGAATTGATGTCTGTGAGAGAGGTAGGATTGGAACCAGGAAAGGGCAGTGCCAGTGATGCGAAGGATGGATTTCAGAATCAGAATCAGAATTTGAGGCTTGAGATGACTTTGGAATGATTAATGGTGTCGAAGGCAGCGCTGAGGCCAATGGGGGTGAGGATGTTGAGAGGCCCCATGTAAGAGGATAGCAGAAGGTTGTTTTTCACTTTGATGAGAGCAGTCTCTGTGCTCTGTCTGGAACGGAAACCAGAATGAAAATTGGAAAGAGGTCATTTGAGTCGAGGCAGGTAGTTGAGTTGAATTGGTCGGCAGCAACTTTTTCCAGGACTTTAGACAGGAAAGTCAGGTTGGAGATAGGCCAGGAGTTGTTAGGGGAGTCGGGGTTGAGGCCAGGTTCTTTGAATATAGGTGTGACTGCAGCAAGCCTTAGGGGAGAGGGGATGAGACCAGAATAAAGGGAATCCAATCTCCATCCCCTTCCTCAGTCCTCTCAACCTATCACAAAGCCGTGTCACCTAAAACTGGCTTTGCTCAACACTTGTTCACACAAAAGTAATAGCCTCATTCTGAATAAATGTATCACTGATACATGGACCTGGATTTTCTCTACCTCACTGAAACCTTGCACAAATCCCTGGACTATTTCTCACTAAACCAGACCACAACCACAGGATTCACATACATTGAAAGGTCTCGTCTTGAGGGGCGGGGAGGTGGTGGTGCTGCTGTTTACAGGAAGGATATTTAAACAACTACCATTTCCAATCCTGCCACTCTTTCGTTCTGCACACCTTATCTTCAAACTCTCTGGTTCTACTCCCATGGTCACTGCAATACCAACCACCCCCTCCTTTCTCTATGACCTTTCGGATTTTCTGACCCAGCTATGAACCATCACACTTTCCCTTCTCCTGCTGGGGGATTCCAATACCCACATTAATGACACGAACTGTAAACCTGCCATATAATTCCTGAAACAGCTACAATGGTTCAACTTCACACATATCTACTTCCCCACTCACAGGGTCACATCCTGGATCTGGTCTGCGCCACTGGTCTATTAACACATTACCTCTCCAGCCTCAATCTTAACGTTCATTTTACCAACCAGAAATTTACATCATCTACAGTAACCTGACTACCTCCCCCACCTTCTCCACTTCTGCCCATGTTGCCCCCCCACTCTACAACTCAGACCCTGTCTCAGTTCTCTCCTGTGTCCCCAATGGAGCTATCCAACTTCATGATCGAGATGAAAAGCTCCACCTGCAAAATGTCACCTACAGAAGTTCTCTGACGACTCTGCTATCGTCAGCCTCATCTCTGATGGGGATGACAGGGAGTAACAGGGAACTTACTCAGGATTGCCAGAAGAACCACCTCCAGCTCAACGCAGGGAATATCAGGGAGCTGGTGGTGGACTTCAGAAGGCGACAACACTCTCCACCCACACCAGTGAACATCCAGGGAACGGACATTGAGATTGTAAAATCTTACAAGCACCTGGGTGTTCACCTGAACAACAAACTGGACTGGTCAGATAACTCTGTGGCTATATCTACTCTATCTGCTGAGGAGACTGAGGTTGTTTGGAGTGCAGGAGGGACTCCTGAGGATCTTTTTTGACTCTGTGGTGGCATCAGCCATCTTTTATGGAGTGGTCTGCTGGGGCAGCAGCATCTCGGCTGCTGACAGGAAGAGACTTAACAGACTGGTAAAGATGGCCAGCTCTGTCCTGGGGAGCCCTCTGGACAGTGTTGAGGTGGTGGGAGACAGGAAAATGATGGCCAAGCTGTCGTCCCTGTTGGACAACACGTCCCACCCCCTCCAGGACACTTTGTCAGCACTGAGCAGCTCCATCAGTGACAGGCTGCTTCACCCGCGGTGTCACACTGAGAGATACCGCAGGTCCTTCCTTCCTGTAACAGTCAGACTGTACAACCACCACGGCCCCTGGTAGACCACCACACACTCTATGCGGTTGTATCACCACCGCCCAAGTGCAATACACCCTGTTACTATTTATTACTGTGCAATACAATCACGTGCAATACGTATGTGCAATACATCCTTTTTTACTATGTACTGTTATTATTACACAGTGACCTGCATAAAAGTGCTGAAAGAGCAAGTTTGCGAGAAAGGAAGGTGATCTTCCCCATTTTTTACCCATGAGGATGGAGTGATTCTTAAAATAAAAAGTAAGCATCAGACAATATTACTGGGGTTTTGTTCTGTCGATGTCAATAAAGGCTTCCTGGTGTCAGGCAGGACCAGTGGTGCTGCCACGATTCGCGATCTAGACGTAACCTTTAATAGTGGCAACCTGCCAGATGAGAGAGTCTCCGGGGATGATGCCCCGGATGATGAGTTAGTAACATGCATTTAAGGGACATGAATCCATATAAATAGAGAGGGAGAGGAGGAGAGCGAGAAAGACAGGGAAAGAAGGAGAGGAGTCAGTCCCCCAACCGTCTAAGCCTATAGCATCATAAATAGGGGCTGGTCCAAGGCAAACCTGAGCCAGCCCTAACTATAAGCTTAATCAAAGAGTCTTTAGCCTGCTCTTAAATGTGGAGAGAGTGTCTGCCTCCCGAACACACACTGGGAGCTGGTTCCACAGTAGAGGAGCTTGATAGCTGAAGGCTCTGCCTCCCATTGTACTTTTAGAGACTCTAGGAACCACAAGTAACCCTGCACTCTGGGAGCGCAATGCTGTAGTTGGTTTATAAGGTACTATGAGATCCTTAAGATAAACTGGAGCCTGACCATTACTCGCTTTGTAGGTCAGGAGAAGGATTTTGAATTCTATTCTGTATTTTACCGTGAGCCAGTGCAAAGCAGCTAATACAGGAGTAATCTTGTTTCCTAGTTCTTGTCAATACTCGTGCCGCAGCATTTTGAATCAACTGAAGAGTCTTAAGGGATTTTTTGGGACAACCAGATAATAAGGAGTTGCAGTAATCCAGCCTTGAAGTAACAAATGGATGGACTAGTTTTTCTGCATCTTTTTGAGACAGGATGTGCCTTATTTTTGCTACGCAGATGAAAGAAGGCAGACCTTGACATTTGTTTTATGTGGGAGTTAAAAGACATATCCTGATCAAAGATAATGCTGAGATTCCTTACGGTGGTGCTGGAGGCCAAGTTAATGCCATCCAGAGTTACTATGTATGTCATTAGACAATACGTTTCGGAGGCGTTTGGGGCCAAGTACAATAACTTCAGTTTTGTCGGTGTTGAACATCAAAAAGTTGTAGGACATCCAATTTTTTATGTCTTTAAGACATGCTTGAAGTTTAGATAATTGATTGGTTTCATCTGGCTTGATTGATAGATATAATGGGTATCATCCGCATAACAATGAAAGTTCCTTATAATATTGCCTAAAGGAAGCATATATATAAGGTGAATAGAATAGGTCCAAGTACAGAGCCTTGCGGGACTCCATGACTGACTTTGGTTTGCATGGAGGATTCATCGTTAACACGTACAAATTGAGATCGCTCAGATAAAAAGGATTTAAACCAGCTCAGTGCGGTTCCTGCTATGCCAATGAAATGTTCCAGTCTCTGCAGCAGAATGTCATGGTCAACAGTGTCAAAAGCATCACTGAGGTCTAAGAAAACCAGAACAGAGACAAGTCCTTTATCTGATGCCAGTAGAAGGTCATTGGTAACTTTCACCAGTGCTGTCTCTGCCGTCTCTGTGCTATGATGAATTCTAAATCCAGATTGAAAAACCTCAAATAAAGTATTGTTTTGTAGAAAATCACACAACTGTTTTGCGACTGCTTGTCAAGAATTTTAGCGAAAAATGGAAGGTTTGATATCGGCCTATAGTTGGCTAAAACCTCTGGATCAAGAGTGGGCTTTTTAAGAAGAGGTTTTATTACAGCTACTTTAAATGATTCTGGTACATAGCCAGATAATAAAGACAGATTTATCATATTTAATAACGAGGTGTTAATTAAGGGTAAAACTTCTTTAAGCAACTTAGTTGGAATCGGGTCTAAGAGACAGGTTGATGGTTTAGACGACAAAATTGTTGAATTTAGTTGGTTAAGAATGGAGAATCGAAAGCAAGCTTTAATTAACAATACCTTCAGCCAGGTCAAAATGACCATCATCACTGATCAGGGAAAAGCGTTAGCCCTGAAACAGGAGTTATCTGCCCTCCTGGCCAAAGATGCAATCGAACCTGTGGACCCCCTTTCACAGCCAAGGGGGTTCTACTCGACTTACTTTCTTGTACAAGTACTTCTTGTACAACCTCTCTCTGAACTTATCCTTCATTGGTGTGGCTCTGGACACAGTCACTATAAGGGCCAGTCCATCTCTTCAGCACGATGGGCAATGTACTGTATCTACCAGGAGAGCGGATCCAGATAACTTACTTCCTCTCCAATCACAAGCCTCCACCGGAGGAGTTTTAGAGGTGGTGCACAGCATCTGGGGTCTCTTCGGCAGGGCAGAGGTTCATCTCTTTGCCTCGGAGATGTCATCCAACTGCCCCCTCTGGTTTTCCTTGACGGAGAAAACCAGCCCTCTGGATCTGGACGCTCTGGCTCACACTTGGCCAGAGGGTCTTCTCTATGCCTTTCCATCCCTTCCTCCAATCTTACCAATGCTTCTCAGAGTGCTTCCACAGGGTCACAGGCTTCTTCTTGTGGCCCCCTTCTGGCCAGCCAGGAATTGGATCTTGCTGCTGCACGGACTCTGATGCGGGACACCCTGGCGCCTACCCGGCAGGAAGGACCTCTTGTCTTAGCTGCTGCCTTCAGCAGTGAGATTGGTAGCTGGAGAGACCTGCTGAGAGCCCATCAAAAAGACTATTCTGAATGCCAGAGCACCGTCTACTCATCTGAAGTGCGAGAAAAGGCACAGAAAGGAGCCACAGGCTTATGTGCCTCTTCCTAAAATGGGCATATCCTTGACTCCCTTTTGAATCTTGGGCACAGGCAGAGTTGAAGTGGCTGTCAGCCAAAACTGCATATCTCCTTGCCATCACTTCAGTTAAGCGTGTGGGCGAGCAACATGCCTTGTCTGTGAAAGATTCATGTTTGAAGTAGATCTCAGGTGTCACTCTGTAGCCGAAATGGATTACAGCATTCCTCCCTCAGGTGCTGACATGCTCACATCTTAAACGGCCAACCAAACTTTCACAGTTTGCGAGGGGGAGGAGAAGTCCAGACTGTTGTGCCCGGTGCGGGCCCTTAGATCCTACGACGCTAACGTGTGCATACTGTGGTCGGAACAGCTCTTAGTCTGTTATGGTGGTCCTAAGAAGGGTTGTGCTCTTTCGAAACAGTGCCTGTCCCACAGGATTGTCAATATCATTGCCTACACGTACCATTCATCTGCACATCATGGGTGACCCTGAGAGGGTGCCCTTTGACAACGTCAGGAATGATGAAAAAGAACAGTTAGAAGTTAGTGTTAGAATAGTTATGGATGTAACTACAGCTCTATGAATCATGGCTGAACGCCAAAGTCATTTAGAATCTTTATTTGTGACTTTGTTGATACAAATACTCGACCTGCATGTGCATCAGATGGAAGTTATTCAGTGTTAAGCACTGTGTCATGTCCTAGATGTTTCCCGACTTCCTGTTTTATTTTGTAAAGTTCTTTCCCCTTGTTTCTTGTTTAGTTTGACTTCCTGTCTGTGTAATCACCCTGCCACCATTGTCTCGTTGGCTACCCTCTCCAGCTGTATCTCATTCTGTCATTAGTGTCTGTCTGTATATATACCTCTAATGTTTCATTGTCTCGTGTCGGTTCATTTGTCTAGGATCCCTTTGTCTATGACTCCCCTGTCTTTGACCCCTTGTCTATGACCCCCTTGTCAATGATTCCCCTGTTGTCTCCTTGTGTCTCCTCGTTCCTCTTCATTCCTCCTCGTTCCTGCCCGGTTTGTGTTTCTGTTTTGCTTGTTTTCCCGTTAGCCCGTTTGCCTGTTTGTTTATTTGTTGTCATGTAGGCTTTTTATAAATAAAGCTCTCTTTTTGTTGATTTGTCTACTGTTATCTGCGTTTGGGTCCTCCTCGTTACCTCACTCCCTTAACACACGACAGTAGGAGCCACATTCCTCATTTCAATATGGTTTATATGGTTTACATTCAGTTTATGGTCGCACTTGAGTTTCATCAGTTTATTTAACTAACCTTTTTTTTGTTTTTTTCCCACTTATGAAAAGCTATTGGGGCTGTTGTACAAAATATACTTTGCTTTGAAAATTTCTATTTGTTTGGACTGCAACACAGGGCATGTCTAACTGTAGACATCATACCTGGAGCCTCAAGGCAGGTTTGGTCAATAAGATAGAGAGACAGAGAGAGAGAGAGAGATTTTTCAAAAACACTTTATTTACATATATTTTATCTTAACAGTTTATAAATAAAGTGCTAATAAAATCATATTTTCAAGAAACAAATAAAAAATGATGTTCATTTTTAATAAAACAATAAAACAAACATTGTCCTTGAAGCCCCAACGCTGTTAAAATATTTATAGAATCTGAACTCCAGCCAGTGTGTGGCTCTGATGTTACACAAGCCTCCTGCCCTTCTCTATTCTCTATTCTGTTTTTCCTGCTGACATAAATGGTCATCTTGGCTTCTCCTGAGAGGAAGTTTAGAAGCTGCCCCTTTTCCTTGTTTGTCTTTTTGTAGGAAGCTCCCATGATAAAAACACTCTCAGTAAAAACTACAAACCAATGTTAAGAGAAAGAAGCAACTTGTGAGTCTCTTACACTCAGTAAAAACATGGAAAACATTAATCCTGCTGTTTTTAACATGTGTCCATTTTGTGATTTTTCGGGAGACTAACAGAAATAAAAGCGTTAGAAGCGATAGCAACGTGTAAAATCCTCTACTGGAGGTCGGCAGTCCGCTTTTTGAGGGGAGGTTTATATAAAATCCTTCACTGGGGGCCAAGTCTGCTTTGTTCACCCAGTCTGTTGATCCACACAGTGGAGGGTCTGCTGCAGAGGCTATTTTTGTGGATGCTCTTTAGACAGTGCATAAAGAGTTTTTTTGTCTGATCTGTGCAGAGACAATTTTTCCAGGTTACTGACCTTGAGCAGGGGGTCAGCTCTCCTAGCCCTGGGCTCAGGTAGATTTCGGGAAATCTACTGATTGCTGGGTCTGGAAAGCCTCTGGCTCCAGAGCTCCAGGATCCTTCGAGCCACCTGGACAGAGTTCGGACCCAGCAGAGAGCCCAGGGCCCAGGCATCGCTCAGCGCCGGCCCCACTGCATCCACCAACTGCTGTAAACTCAGGGTCCTGGACTTGCACAGCGCCACCATCAGGCCGGGTGTGACGCTGCTGTTGATGTCTAGCTCACGTCTCACTTAACTTTAAAAATTTAGAATCGGTTAAAAACAGAGCAGCATCCAAATCAAATCAGCCGGACCTGTAAGATACTTTTATAAAAACTGGAGTCTAAAAGTGGCTGTTCGGCTGGCCAGGTGAAAAAGGCCCTGTCCCCCCTCCTCTCTGGATAAAAACAGCACCCCTTGTGGCACCCAGTGTAGACCATCTCAAAAGAAATCCACTATTTCCTTCTGAATTTCGGCTAAAAGGCCTGAGGGAAAGTCCACACAGGTCAGACGATGCCACAGTTGGGATGCCACAAGGTTGTTTAAAACTAAAACCCTACCTTTTAAAAGACATTTGAGGGAGCAGCCATTTCCACTTGGAAAGTTTTCCCTCAATCTTTTCTGTGATGTTCTCCCAGTTATTTTTGACAATCATTTCGTTACCTAAAAACACGCCGAGGTATTTAAAGCCGTCCGTTCTCCAGATAAGGCTCTGGGGAAGAACTGGGAGACCGCCATGCCACTCACCGACAGCGAGGGCTTCACTTTTCTTCCAATTCACCCTCGCTGCCGATGTTACACTAAAACTATTAACAATATTGGTTAAAATGTCTGCATCCCTCTGGCTTCTTACAATAACAATAATGTCATCCGCGTAGGCCGATAAAACTATGTTGCTATTAAAACCAGGTAAAAACAGACCTTGCAAGTCTGAGCGTATTTTACTCAGAAGAGGTTCCAGGGAGAGCGCATAGAGCATCCCCGACAGAGCGCAGCCCTGCCGGACGCCTCTACACACTCTAAAAGGAGCACACAGACCACCATTAAACTTCAACACACTCTCAACTTCACTGTACAACACCTTGATCTTAGCTATGAAACCAGCGCTGAAGCCAAACTTCTCCATAACTTTCCAGAGGAAGTTGTGCTCAACACATCAAAAGCCTTTTCCTGGTCTAGAGAAATCAGACCAGTATTAATGCCCAATGAGCTGGAGACCTCCAACACGTCCCGAATTAGGTAGATGTTGTCTACCATGGACCTGCCGGGCACACAATAGGTCTGGTCCCGGTGGATGACCTGCTCCATAGCCCTCCCCAGCCTGGTGGCCAGGGCCTTGGACAGAAGCTTGTAATCCACACACAGCAAAGACACAGGGCGCCAGTTTCCGATGTCCAGCAGGTTTCCCTTTTTTGGCAGCAGCGTTATTACTGCTCTGTGGCAGGACATCGGCATGGAACCAGAGGCCAGACTTTCATTAAAAACATCTAAAAGATTCCGTTCTTTTTCTCCAGGCCTAAGAAGAAGCTAGAGGGAGCATCCATCTCAATGGTGTTTTGAAACCGGGACCGGACCAGTGCACCCTGTACTTTAACCTCGAGCAGGTCGGCTAAGGCCATTTTTCTTTTTTTGAGGATTTCAATATATTCTCGATCTCCTGTGGACTCACTGATTTTTTCTAGTTCCACTATATCACCCTCCAGGTCTTTCATAGATCTGGTGATGTCTCTTGTGATATTGATGGTCCCACCACTGCCTAAGACTGCTAAAATTACCCTGTCTCTGTCTAAAAACACTCCAGAAATAAATAAAGACCTCTCTAAATCTTTTATCAAAGGTTAAAACTGAGTTAAAATGCCAATATGTGCTTTTTGGTGAAACGTTTCTAATAAAAACATTACATAAAAGCAAGGAGTGATCTGTCAAACCAGCCGGTATAATGCTGCACATTTAAAAAATATTAAAATGATGTTTAAAACAATAAATACGGTATAACCTGGCTGAGGAAATCCTATTCTCTCTGAGGTGGGACCATGTGTACTGTCTAGTGTCTGCATGCATCCTTCTCCACACATCCACCAGGCCATGAGAGTGGACCAGCTGCCTCAGAGCATTCTGGGATGCTGGATGGTTGCGATCTAAAGATGCTCTATTTTTTAAAACTCTGGCTCCATTCACATTTGAAGTATCCATAACAAAAGATATGTTAAAAGCAAAAATAAAAACAAATAAATTAGTTAAAACACACCTCATCAACGTTCATTTGTTTTTTTACTTTTAACACAAGTTATTTTAATCTAAAAACCTCTTGGTCAGTGAGGCCAGACTCCTCTCTCTGGCTCATATGGAGTCTGGCTGAGGTATTTAAAACGGCTATATCTGGAAAGTGATCCTCCACTTTTACACCATGTATACTTTTTCTTTTTCTGGCTGCTACTTAGACAACAGTGATGATTTTAGTTTTGTTTTGAGGCAGACTCTTCCTCACTGGCACTTTCCTCTGTCTGCCCCTGCCTTCTTCCAGTCTGTCCTTCATCCCCAATTTTGATGTTTTGTGCTTCAGTAGTTTCTTTTTTTGTCCTTCCGCCTCTTCCTTCGTCGACCTGTTCACCCCAAGTCCAAGGCTCCGCTACCACCGGTACAGCAGCGGACGGCCCTGCAGCAGCGCCAGCAGTCTCCCTCGGTCCAGGCGGAGCCGGCTCCCCGCACCTCGGACAGGCCCTCGCGGTGTGTCCCTCCTCTCCGCAACCAAAACACTTCATAACCGATGAAGTTGCAAAAACCACGTAGTCATAATCATCTACTTTAATACTTTATCCCGGTTATTAAGTATCATATAAAGCTGTCTGCGGTGAGACACTACTTGACACAAATAATCAGAGAGAGAGAGAGAGAGAGAGAGAGAGAGAGAGAGAGAGAGAGA
>CALSBV010012099.1:156132-202023 GCA_943590825.1 Bovichtus diacanthus | reverse complement strand
TGTGTGTGTGTGTGTGTGTGTGTGTGTGTCTGTGTGTGTGTGTGTGTGTGTGTGTGTGTGTGTGAGTGAGTGACTGAGTGAAAGAAAACACTAATATTCCAATAAACTAATGTAAACATAACATATGCAAATATATTAAATACATTATGCTACTAATATTTCTACCATCATAATTCATAGCCTAATTAATCTGGAGAGTAAATAACAGTTTTTGAGGAAGTTTACAATCTCCTTTCAATGATTAAGTCATGTATCTGAATGTAAATAAGGTGCCAGAGAGTATAAAAAAAAGCTTCAAAATAGAGCTCGTGTGTGTATGTGTGTGTGTCTTTATCCTTTCGTTCCCATTGGCTGCTGCAACTTGTTGGAGCTTTTCTCTCTGGAAAAAGAGAAAGCTCCAAGAACCTATCGTTGCTCGCGACCCGTCCCCCCCTCTCGAGCCCGCCTGGTCCAGACATGTCCGGGAGATCGTCAAAGTAGTCCAGCCTTTACACCGGTTACATAAGCTCATGTCAGAAACAGAGCAGTTCTATATTGTGAGCAAATTAAAAGTGTAAGGACTCCCTTAGTGCACTTTTGCCGCCGAATTTCTTCAACCTCCTCCACAAGCCTGTTAGCTTGACTGCTTCGGGGCTCTCATACTGATAGGCCTATTTGATCTCCTTTTTCTCCTCCGCCACACACTGGATCCGTCAGACATTTCCACCTTCAAAACAAGTGTACCAACAACTCTACACTTGAACTGGACATTTAAAACGTGTCCGTCTTTTTTGCTTTTGTTTTCTTTTTGTTTTCTTTTTGTGTCTTTTTTAATGATACAATGTCGTCTTTGCCAGGAACGGTACCGCGGATGATGCGCCCGGCTCCCGGACAGAACTATCCCCGCACTGGATTCCCTCTGGAAGGTAGGCTTCAGGGGTGAGAGCAGCGGGGGGACACGGCTTCAGGGGGAGAGCAGCGGGGGGACACGGCCTGACAGGCCTTTCAGACCCGCAGAGAGGAGACCTTGTGCGGAGGCTGAAAACCTGAGAGCTCAATTTGAAAATGGAAATATGCTAGGCTAAACATGAAAGACATTTGCTTGACAAAAGCAAAGTCATCCTGATGCAACTGAGTAAAAAAGCACTACAGGAATGCACAACTGTTTTTGTTCTGTTTTTTTCTTTTCTTTGGTTTTAGTGTGTTTCTTGTGTAGCATAAATGGACTGGGTTACACTTGCATTGTGTTGCAGAATGTCAATAAATGATCCTCCTTGACATGACTACAGTAAGCTACTTAAACTTTTGTTTAAGGACTGATATATATATATATATTTTTCACACATTGACAATGTCTGTGTAATCTTATTGAAATGGTAAAAGGGGGTATATAATTAGCCTGCTAGGCTAAATATTAAAGGTCCTAGACTACACTTCATTTAGGCTAATTATCATCCAGGGACTATTTGGTCAACACATTTAAAGTGTTGACAAAAACCGAGAGAGAGAGTCTGTAACCAAAACATGTGCGTTTATTTCAAGTGCCATACGCCTGAAAATCAAATCAATGAAATATATAACAAGAAGAAGCAGAGGATTACATCAATATTAGGAAAGCGTGATGGAGAATAATGGAGACGACAGAAGGGCTCTTCACCTCTTCAGGGTCGGATGGAACCGTGAAGTGGCATCAGTTGATGGCAATCTGTTAACGAAAATGTTCGTTTGTTGCTACAATTCAGACGTGATCAGTTGAATAACTGATAGGAAAATAGGAGGCCCTTTGAATATCTGTAGGCCTACAATTCTTACGAATTAGGAAATGGAGGCTAGATAAAACGCAACATTTAATTGAGAAAATGTTCTCATGATTACATGTTAGAGTAAGAAAGATCCATGCTGAGTATGATTCTGTGTCGCCCACAGTGTCCACTCCTCTGGGCCAGGGACGAGTCAACCAGCTTGGAGGAGTCTTCATTAATGGCCGGCCGCTGCCCAACCACATCCGCCACAAGATAGTGGAGATGGCCCACCACGGGATCCGGCCCTGCGTCATCTCCCGACAGCTGCGGGTCTCTCACGGCTGCGTGTCCAAGATCCTCTGCCGCTACCAGGAGACCGGGTCCATCCGGCCCGGAGCGATAGGAGGCAGCAAGCCCAGGGTGAGAAAAAGAGAATAATAGGCTACATACATATATATACACATGTATGTATGTATGTATATATATATATATATATGTATTTTTTTTTTTACACGTTGACACAGCCTGTACTCACGAGCCTATATTGTGTCTGTCATGCTGTCCCACCTGCAGCAGGTAGCCACGCCGGACGTGGAGAAGCGGATAGAAGAGTACAAGCGGGACAACCCCGGCATGTTCAGCTGGGAGATCCGGGATAAGCTGCTGAAGGACGGGGTGTGTGACAGAAGCACAGTCCCTTCAGGTGAGGCCTCCTCTGGTAAGCCGCATTTAATTAAATCTCTCATTCTCCGCTATTTTCCGATTCAAATGAATAGAAAAACAGTGTTGAAAATTGAGGTCATTGTTGGTCATTATTATTATTATTATTATTATTATTATTATTGTGTCCTCATTATAATAATAACAATAATTATTTTCTAATATAATTATTATGTTATTATTATTATTATTATTATTATTATTATTATTATTATTATTAGCATACTGAAGCTGCTTCTGTGTTCGCAGTGAGTTCGATCAGCCGTGTACTTCGAGCTCGATTTGGAAAAAAGGAAGATGAGGACGAGTGTGATAAAAAGGATGAAGACGGAGAAAAGAAAACCAAACACAGCATCGACGGCATCCTCGGCGACAAAGGTAGGCCAGAGGAGGACACACAGTGTGTCAGTTAAAGACTGTGTTGTCAGCTGCAGGTTGGACTACTGTCTACGCAATGAATTGTCTACAAATTGGGCCTAAATGGGCGTTTTGTCGCTTCGAGGTCTGCTTCTCTAAGCGGATCTCCCAGCAGACATGAGGGCCGCTTCATTATTTATGATGGGGAGCGGTGGAGTGGATCGGACTCCCGTGGCGCTGCTTAAACGCTCCCTTGAAAGCCATGCTGACAGATGACCGATGTGCCAGCCACAATCAATTACAGGCGGCCTGACAGGGACAGCCCTCACACCCAACCAGGGGCCGTCGACCTCACAGCGGCCTGTCTGTGTGCGCGCCTCAACTTCACCCGAAAAAGAATCTTTGATTTTCATCGGCGGGCGAAACCAAAGGTTTGAAAAATGAAAACAGAAAAGTTTATGAAATGAGATAACCTGATAATCTAAAAATGGATTCGATTCATATTATTGAAATGCGACGGGGAGAATAAAATATGCAAAAATGGATTTAGCTTTAAACATACAACTATCTTAAACGTTTTAGGCCTTTCACAAGATTTGAATGAAATGTGCACAGAATAAATCATTTTAAGGAGCAAAACAGAAAATGTGATCTGTGACAGGCCAAAGGGATTCTATAAATATTCTATTAATCTAATGATTAAGATGGAATTTAGGTTACATTTTTCTTAAAGATGTCAATTTAACAGGTTATATATACTATTAGATACTTAGACAATTGTTTTTTTTTTTTTGCAAGTTTCACATAGTGAATTCAACTTTATATATAATGTGTTTGTTTTGTCAGAGTGTGAATGCTGGGTCAGTTTTCATCACTGAGCTGCTGTCTCTCAGAACATCAGCTCTCCTCCTCCTGCTGTTTGTCTTGTAGGCCTGGTTGATTGGAGCATTTTGCCAGGAACAGCTGTTCGTTAATTAGACTTAAAGCCTGCAGCTCCCAGTGTTTCCTGACCACTGGTTTGACTGGTGACATTTTTTTCAAACACTAACAACTGTCCTCCTTTTCATGTTCTTGAAAAGATCAGCCTAGTGTCTTTCTGTCATCCGGGCCTGGCATTTAATAATTTGAAGACTTAGCCTATTACAGCTAGTAATGAAACCGGTGTCTGTTGAATAGGCGTCTGTGTTGGAGAGGGGTGTAATAGCTCGAAGGCATGGTAAGAAATATATTTATCCCCTATCAGCCCTCACTCTCACAGTTCCAGGCACATGCATTCTGTTGAGGGCTTTAAAGCAGATTAAATTGAGCCTTTTATTTCTTTTCACTTTCATCTTTCAGCGGCTCACTTCGTGGTGTGGTGCCTGCGGCGCAAATTCATAAGATTTTAAGGTTTCTTCTCGTGTTTTCAGATTGTATTTAAATATTAATTTTATTTGCTTTTATGGGATTGTTTTTGGTGGCATGTTGGCACAATCTCAGGGAGAGCCAGACTGAATTTTATCAGCAGCATTAGACTGAATGAAAGAGGTGCGACTGTGGGCTACTGTGACTGAGACAAACACATGGATGAGTACTATTTACATTTTTCATTTTTCATTAGATAAGCTACTGTTCTTCCATATCATATGCAATGTACAGTAAGAAGTAAACTAGCTGCAAATTAGTCAATTTAATTTCTATACAACCGTTAAAACCATTCACAAAATGACTGAATTTGCATTTTCTCTCAGAACTGACATTTTCATATAAGAAATGACACCACACACGTGCAGCTTTTACAGTACATGCCTATATCATCATATCCATGCAACAAGATACTGCCTGACAAATATGACTGTAGATCTTATTTTTTATTAATGTTCAGGTGTTGGTAATGTTTGAAAACTATATGAAAAGTTGCAACATAATTCTCATATACAGTATATGTATGATAGTTTCCAGAATACTCTGTGAACATGTAAACATGAAATATTTGTAAATATAGGAGGACAAAACCTTTAATTTGCAGGGGCAGGTGTCATGGATAGGGCAGGTAACCTCAGTGGACGCAGTTGGACCGCTGCCTGCTTTTCGTGAATCCATATACAATCTGTGATGAGCTTCCCATTACCAATGACTGATGCACACTATTTTCTTCTGCAGTTTAAGGCAGCATTCTGTCAATATGCTGTTTCACAAAGATATGCATAACCTAATGTAGGGGAAAAAAAGTATCAATTTCGGAATAAGCCTGGTTGAAAGAAAAAAAGGTTGACAGTGAGGATGGAGAGAGCACTTCAAACAAATCCAGTGGAAGTGACAAGAGGCAGCTTTACAGAGAGCACAGGCTGAAGTTCTATTGCAGCTATTTATAACACTTTTCCCCGGGCATCCACACTTACTCCACTCCATCTGCACTTTCTCCCAGTTATTTTGCCGGGTTGAAATTGAGGGAGACCCAAATGTTGGCTGGAGATAACACAATCATCACAGCCTCGGTCCTGGGCTGTGCATCAGTGTATTAAACTGGGATTAACCTCCCCTTTCTCCCCTGCTGCCTCATACGAAAAATTCACATTTTTAAGAGACATAAAAAACAAGTCCAGGGGGCTGGAAGCGCATGTGCAACATAGAGTGTATCAACAGTAATAATAATCATAATCTTTGGGTTGAAATGCACTCATCTACTATGAAAATGGATTGATCATTAAAATCATTTATCAAGTAAAAATCCAAAATCTTTCCCGATTCCATTTTTTCTCCAATTTCTCCTTAAACTGAAATGTTTATTAAGAAATCAACACAAATACTTCATATAATCTATACCATAGCATCAAAACATTTATTTGGGGAGTGTATAAAACACCTGGAGTAGGGGATTTTGATAAAATACTCACTCGTCATTGTATATTGTAATAAAATAAAGTATTGTTTTAGGCATTAATCCAGTCAAAACATATCTGACAAGTCAAGGTACTTTATTACAATGATGCAAAATCCAGTACTGCCAGAAATCAGTCCTGACCATTCGTTTGCAACAGTTCTGGCCTGATGCAACCAGAAATATTAAAAGGATAGAGCCCTTGGTATAAATGCTTTCGAAAAATCAGTGACGTTGGACACATTCATATCAACTCATGGTATGTATATCATCATAAATCTAAATGTTGATACATTAAAAAGTTTGGTTGCCTGCTATTATTAATTCATCTCGTAATAATCACATAATAAGAATTTCCTGTCAGGTCTTTCATCCAAAAAATGGATTGGGATTTTACCCAAAACGAATGCATTCTTAACCCCTACTCATTTAAATCTGTAGCCAAATAATGTCTATAATGTCCGGTTAGTTTAGACATTGGTCCTTTATAAGTCATCAAACAGACGTTGTTGCAGACATCACATGCTTTTAGTTGTTTTGGTGGTACATCAGAATCAGAGTTAGAATCAGAATTTGGTTTACTGCCAAGTAGGTTTTCACATATAAGGAATTTGCTTTGGTGTATAATGGTGCATACATCAACACACTAAGAGAAATTAAAATGTAAGATAAGAGCAAATATTAAAGGAAAAAAAGTATTCTAAAAAATATTGTAAAAAAATAATATAAAGGGAAAAATTTGAACAAAAAACATAAATATACAAAAAAATACAATAAATGAAAAATATCTATAGTATATCTGAATTAAAAGTGGAAGAGCTGTGTTGTTTTAAAAGTGAGACTTACAAAATTGTCAGAGGAATGTGAAAAGGTTCACAGCTCAGAGTACAAGGAAGAGTTTGTAGTGTACAGAGATACAGTGACGAAGATGTGCGTTGATATAAAACAGAGTGTCTATGGGAGGAGATAAGAGTCTGTAGCGTCCTGGGCTTGTTGATGAGGCCAGTAGTTTTAGTGATGTGAGGTTTTGATCCATGACTGTAGATTCAGAGGTTTGGGGTTTAATGAATGGGATTTTTTCCTTTTGGGGGATCAGCCTGAACTCATGGACTGAATGTGAAATGTTACTCCCCTAGGAATATTGTGTAAACAGCAGTGACATATGGCATGGAATCCACACAGGGAGGTTCATGTACGGAAATATGTTGTCATTGGAGTATGGAAAGAGGGAGGATGTTGAACACTGAGGCTCTAATATTCATCCTGCTGTTGACTGCAGCAGCTGTGGTGGCGTGCTGACCTCAGGCAGACCTGAGGACATGATTCATGCGCTGTGTTTCAGACTTTTAGCGCAGAGCAAAGTGAGCAGCTTAGAGGCTTTGATCCTCTGCTGCTTTTGCTTATCAGAAACATTTGTGGTGGCACTGACAAAATGAGAGTTCATCATATTAGCTGCTTTCAGGCTTGCCTGTCTATTAATTAAAGCCCATTTGCCGCATGAGGCAAGACCTGTCTGGGCCTCGGTCCCCCCCCCAATGCCATTACTTTGTTTCTGTTCAGAGGGACAGATTCTCTTCCTGGAATATTGGATTGAAATCATTTTGCTCATTTGGACAGAACTTTAAACAACTAATAAGTCAATATTTTGATCAGATTGGAACCCTGGCCGCTGCGCTAAGGACTCAGCCTTAGTACATGGGACGCCCGCTCTACCAGTGGAGCTTCCAGGGCGCCTAAAATATGTTTAATAAAATCCAGCCTGAGTGCCTTCAGTTGCAATTGATGATTGTTTTGAATATTTCATAACTTTAGGCCGAACTCCCTCTGCTAAGGTCTCCCTCTCTTCTCTCCTGATGTAAAATGAAGGGGTTAATGGTTGGAGCAGGAGGCTGGCAGGGGCAGCATTAGAAGATCACACTCTGATCCCCATGGGGAAACTGGGTCACTGTGGCAGCATAGAGGAACAGGATGAAGCAAAGTAATAGAAGCCATACACAGAAATTAAGAAAAAATAGAAAAAACCTAACCCTAGAACATGCGAGGTAGAATGCTTGATTTGGTTCTATGTGTAATAAACAGAATTTTAACATTACATCAGCAGAAAAACATCAACAATTGCATAATGACACAATTAATAAGGCCATACATTATTAAGTCAATTAATGTAAAAGAGAATTTGGGTAAGGTTTTAGGTTAAAGTATGTTTCAGCTTCTTAAACATATAATCCCTGACAAAATTGTGTAAGTTTCACAAGGGGAACACATTCCACATATTTATCAAGCATATTTCACAAATGAAAATGTCACATTTTTAGATATTTCACATATAAAAAAACAGAAAATCATTATTAATATCACATTGGGTTTTTGGACATTTCATGTGAAATTTCATGTATAATAAATATACATACATAAAAATATATGTATAATCATTATTTTTATATTTTTTGGGCTGTTTAGCCTTTTATGATGGTATAGCTTACGATCATGAATGGGGGAGAGAGAGGAGATGACATGCAGCAAGGGGCCGCGGATTGAAGTCAAACCCGAGGACGCTGCGGCAAGGACTCAGCCTTTGTATATGGGTCGCACGCTCTACCAGGTGAGCCACTGGGCGCCCACGTACCATGATTGCTAATGGTGATGATGATTAGAACATATATTTTTCACTGCTTGCTCTGAATTTTTAATTGAATCAGTAATCAGAAACACATTAATACCATGCTATAGTCATATCATAATCTGATTTTGCTGAAAGCTGATTAATGAGGATACTGAAGTTATGCGCAACTCTACCAGCACATGTGATTTCCAGAAATGTCACATCTAAATGATGATAATAATAATAATAATAATGACAATAATAATAATAATAATAATACAATAAAAAAGAAAGGGAAACAATAATAATAATATTCGTAATAATAACACAATTGTTTTAACGTTTTACTTCATTTTTGTAATTAGAACCTAGAATGCAGCTAATTTTACGGTTTCTTCTCATTTTCAACAACCATTAGCATTGTTGTCGGGGCTGACCTACTTGTTGATTTTCTTTTATTTCTAGTAGCACTTTGGTCCTCTTAGTGATGTCTTTGAGTAAACCAATATATATAAAGGGGAGCTGCTGAACTGGGAGGGGTCTTTGAATAGGACAATAGCAGCCCACTTCTTTGCCATGGAGTGTTCAGTAGCCATCCCTTAATCCTCCTTTCATGTGGCCAACAAATGCCAAGAATCTTCTCTGGTGACCCAATGGGAAGCTGATCAGCCAACAAAAGAGGAGCAGTGCACAAAGAGAAAACAGGCAAAACGGGGTTGAGGGCAGTCAGAAGCCTCGGGCATCCCATTAGCAGACAATTTGCAAAATACACAAGACAATGGCAAATAGAGGAATCACAACACATAGCACAAACAATATGGCAACAACAAATTAATACAACGTCAACACTTTGGTTGTTCTTAAACTGAGCTCTCGGTGAGTCTTGAAGTGAACCCCTCGCGTTGGAGAGCTCATGTAGTGCAGCAGTGCAGCGTCAGTTTCATTTTCAATGTGTATCGCGCATGCTGTTATTCTATAGTCAAATTAGATAGACATTATATAGAGATCATTTTTTTAACAAACTCATTTAGTGGTCAAGGTTTGCTCAAACACATAGAACTATTTTAAATGACTTGAGATACCAAAGTTTCCAATTTCAGAAAATGTTTATATAATTATGAATATCGCCATTTGATAGAATGGACCAGTCAAAACACACATTCTGGGGTTTATATATATATATATTTTTTTAAATTAATTTATTTATTTTCAAATAAAAAAATGCAAAGAAACTGTTGAGGGAAAAGCAAAGGTTTAATAGGTTAACATGATATGTTGTGCTTGATTGCTCTGTTAGCTGCCAGTATGTCAGGATTGGGTAGGAAGACATCTGCTTTAATCCAACTCATTTGGCTGTCCAGCAAAACATGGCCCGGGAGCCCGCAACAGACAAAGCATTCAGAGAGGCTTCTTCCTGCGAGCTTCAGGATCAAACACTGCTGGCTTTATAGGCACAACATCATTCTGTTTTGTAAGACACTGTCTTTTAGGTTTATTCTTCTGTGGCTCAAATGAAAATACTGCATAAGATCATCTGCATATTAACATCTACAGTAGATTACATGTTGATTATGCTGTCACTTGCTTTCCAGTAGGACAACCCAATATAGCCTTTGATCCTTGAAAAATAGAGAATATGAAATTCAGAATACATTTTTTTTAATGAGCTGGACAAAAATGTTTCGAGGACATGATCTCAGTGTCCGATAGTTATAGACCTGATGAATATAGATAACATTAAATATGAAAATAAAGAATGTACTTACAAGCATAATCCCATCATAAACTGCTTTTTTCCATTACATTTCTAAAAGGATTGGGCTAAATATGGTCATAGAGACAGAGTGAAAATAAAACTAAAAGTGTGTCAAACTGAGTCTTCATATTATCAGTGAATGTAAAGATCTGGTGTTGGGAAAATGCTTGAAGGAATTATTTTACCGAGTGACTAAATGCATCTCTAAAATCCTGTTTTCCATTTTTCCATACAGAGGGCTATGTGCTTGGATCTATTAGAAGGCTTATTCGTTGATTTCTCCATCAATCCATGAAGGAAATCACATTCACCAAATGCAACCATCCAGTGTAATTGGCTAGAAAATGACCTTAAATATACAGAGATTACTGCGCCATAAAAGCCAGCAATTTTTTTGGGTAGAGTAAATGTTCACGCTACTGAAAGGTATGAAAGTGGATTAATGGCCATTTCTCCGTCACTGCATTAAAATGGTTTGAGCCACATATTTAACACACTGTCATGATGGGAACTGAGCATTGTTCACACTGCATCCTTGTGGAAATAGATCAGGCACCGCCCTCTGTACAGTGGCTTAATGAGCTGATCTTTCACAATGTTCTGGCTTTTTGCTTTCGTCACAAAATAACATTGGTAATTTATTGTATTGTATTTTATGTTTGGAATTATGAGAATGCACGTTCAATTAGACCTTGGTAGTATTATGAATGAATATTGTGAACATATATTTTTATATTAATAAACAGATAGGTGAACATAAAACCCAACATGCAGTGTGTGAGGTGTGGTTCCACCACGAGCCTCCAAAACAGCTTCAGTGCTGTGGGTCATAGATTCTTTAAGTGTGTGAAACAAAACATATTCTGTCACTTGGTGTCTTGATGATGGTGGTGGAGAGCACTGTCTGACATATCACTCCAGAATCTAACATGTGTGTTCAGTGGGGTTGAAGTCTGGTGAAGGTCAGAGCATATAATTCACATCATTTTCATACTCATGAAACCACTCAGTGAGCCCTCATGCCCTCTGGACGGGGGTGCTGTCATCCAATTATTTTGATACGTCTGTCATCTGTATACCAGTTTATTTTTACTGTTGTTATTATTGTTATTATTATTATTATCAACAACAACAACAATAATAATGATAATAATACGACTATATAATAATACCAATAATAATGTGTAATACAGTCTTTAAGAGCAGGAAAAGACAAACTTAAGTTGCCCGACAGTATGTTGTGCAGATCAAAATATGTAGGTGGAGTAGCGAGAAAACAGATTTCGACATAGATTTGTCTGGACCCTCGGAATCCAGAAAACTAAAATGTTTTTGAGACTTTAAAACATACACTGCACTCCCTTGGGTCCTCATCAATAAATCCACCAAGTGTGAAATTGATCAGATGAATGGTTCTCGAGATATGCGAGGGACATACATACATACAGACAGAGATGCCTTTCTTCACACTGTAGTTACAGAGAGTTTGAATATGAAATAGATTTTTCTAATTTTAAGGATATAACGCAGTGAGAATACTAAAGAGAGCTACGTTTAATTAAAGGTTGTTTTTACAACCAGATGGAGACATTGAATGGAATGATTTCTACTGGCCCTCGATCAAGTGGTGTTGAAACTACATATAATACAATGAAGTATACACTGTGTGATAAAGCTGAGAGTGCTGTTTTGGCATGTAGTATACAGGACAAAAAAAATATTTAACCACCAATAATAAATGGTAAATTGAAAGTAATTTAAACTTTAGGTAATAGTTATTTACTGTTAACAAATAATGGAATGATAATTAATAATGTTTGATTATTATTAGTAATGCTATCATGCTATTTTGCAAATCATTATGACTTATGATATCAAATATCAAACTTAATATATCAAATGTTATAATGTCTGCAACAATAAACTGTTAATAAAGTGTTTACTAATGTAATCCAATTGTAATTGTTATCGTCTCTTATCAGCTATGATACAATATATATTTTTAGAAACAAATTATTTCGTATTACACAAACAGAAATGATAGAATTATTGATAACTAGTAAACAATAATAATTTAATTGCTTGTTAACAGTAAAATAACTATTAACTCAAGGTTAATTAACTATCAATTACAATGTATTAATGATGGTTATAATCTATCATATTTGTTTTTCTGGTTGTATTAAGCCATTATGAGGAATGTTGCAAATCAGTGAAAAACACTGATTTAACAGGTTTTATTTTGCATCAATGTGAAAAATACCTAATTCAGTGGCTTAGCCCACATCAGTCTTATTTCCCAGAAAACTATCTCACAATATTGCAAAATAAGATTACATACACTCTAATAAAGAATTTTATCCATAATGCACACTCCTAAATTATTCTGAGATGTAAGCTTAGCCATCACACCACAGTCCACAGCATTTCCAGTTGGGAGCAGCTCCAAAGTTTCTGTTGTGCATTGCATTATGGGACAACAGTGTCCATCAACACAACACTCAACAAGTTACAATGAATGTACAATGTACATTAAGCACAGTCAATTAGAATGACTGTATATGTGCTTTAGATTTACTGAACCAAACAATCCATATAGCACCTGTGTCTCTCTGATATAAATCCTAATGATAAGTACAACAACAAATTATAGGATCTCTCAGTGAAATGGAAATTGCGTGACAATCAAACGACAACCTTGGGTCTGAAAAGTGATGCCACTGCGGAAGTTCATTAAACCTGCATTCTTTCAATCCAGCAGATTGCGACTCCACTGGTTGCAAATATAAGGCGCTCGTCTTGTATTAATTGTAACATTTTGGTCGTCTAAAAAATTTCTTGTTTAGCGTTCAGCTGTACTTAGCTCTACCGTCTTGTGTCACTGCTGGTTCCAACCAAGATGGTGATGGCCAAAATGCCAAACTTGGTAATCCAATTGTAAATGCCCACTTCTTGTATACAGTCAATGCTGACAATATACTGAAACATTATGTACAGTTGTATGTTTGAGCTATTAAACATTATATACATTTCCAAATAAAATCTTTTTTTACTGAAGTACTCCTTTAAAACAACATGATCAGTGTACAAATAATGTGTTGATTTTCAATCCATTCATAATTATCAAAACATCTTCAAATTCATTTAATTGATCAAAACTGATGTTGTTTGCTCCAAAATGTGCAGGTGAACACATTTTCTGTAATTGTAACGGTGAGACTTAAAAGCATCATCCTCAGGGATGGTGACGATAGTAATGGTTGAGATACAGCCTGATTTTAGCAGGATTTAATGAGAGATTCACGTTTGAAAACTGAAAATAAGAATTTACCCTTTTGTAATTGCATTTTAATATAGCATTGTTTAGCATTTTTAGCCCTGTTCAGAGTGCCATAGATGTTGAGCAGGTGGAGACAAAACAACCTGTAAGTCTGCTTTCATGCATGTTCTGCTGATACACAAACAGTTGCTAACAAGAAAAAAAGGAGAAAAAGAACTACCTAAAATAGACTAGGAGGCCTGTCTTTTATTTTGTGCCTGCATTTGCCATTGAAAGAGTTGATGAACTCCTCCAAGTTTATTAAAGAAAGGAAAACAATTTGATCCAAAGGCTTGTGGCAAGCAGGCTGACAGTTTATAAAGTGGCGGCCATTGTGGCCTGAACTCAGACGCATGAATACCTCTGAATAGACTCCCTCAAAGTGACACGATTGAGCTAGACAACAGCAAAACGCTGAAAGGAAAGCTTCTCCTCTGCGCTGCCGAGCTGAACAGCTACTGCTTTGAATGAATGTACATCTGCAGTGGGAGGGTTTGATGTGGTCCACTCACTGCACATTTTTACTGCTGTTTTGGTGTAAGTAAAACTTTGTGCCTCTTACAGCCACTCCAAGCAGCCATCTTCATACCATTAGGGAAATAAGCTGACAGAAAAGACAACAGCATATTATTATGTCTGTAGTTGTTGCTCTTTTCCAAACTGAGTGTAGCATAATGTTTCCTAATGTTTAACTGGTTTCAATTCATTTCAGTCAAAAGAATGTTAAGGTGAGACAAAATGAATCAATGAGGAAACAGATGAACTCTTGCAAGGGCTACATATACATGTTCTAGCAGTGGAAAATTTGCAGTTGAAAAAACATTTAAAACTGTTTCAGTATCCTACCATGTTAAGTCTTTGGAGCTTTTGTTAGTTGTTTGTATAGAAAGAAGGTTATAAAGGTACCGCTGTGCCTTTATGTGGATGTGCCAGATGTTTAGGTGGACAGACCATGAAAGGTCCTTGGTGATGTGAATCCCGAGGTACTTGAAGTGATTTACCTTACCCACTGTGGTCCAGCCGATCCTGAGGGGGGTGTAGTTCCTCTTGTGATCTACTTGGTTTCACTGACATTTAGTGATAGGCAAAGTGCCAGTTGCCTTCCGGGTGTTTTTCCGTATTCCAAGCCCTCCTTGCGTTTTGCTCTGAAACTCTGATTGCACTCTCCTCTCTGTCTGGGACCAGCAGGCTAGCACTAGCATTGTTAGCCTTGAAACATTAATGTGATTGGGTTTGTCTGCCAGAGAAGCACCGTGGAGTTTTCCCTTTGTAGTCCGTTATTGTCCTTAGTCCTTGCCACATGCCTCTGGTATCTGACTACTGGAATTGGCACTCCACTTTGTCCCTGTATCGACTCTTAGCCTCCTTCACCCATTTCCGCAGGTCGTTGGAGGCTTGTACTTCTTCACGTTCCTGGAAGCCATCCCTGAGTTGTATACAGTAGTGTGCCTATTCAGTATATGGTATTATTGGGGAAGGTTTTAACCAGGACTGTAGGCACAGAGTTGTCCACCAGTTTGCAATGAAACGCAGGGCAACTTCCATAAACATCTTGATGCTGGCCCAAAGCATGTCCCATTCCACATGTGTCCTGCAGCATGGCTTCTGATTGGTCGGACCAGAATTTGAGTTCCATCTGGACTTCCTGTTTGACTCTCTGTTTATATTTTGGAATGAGGAAAATGGCAGCATGGTCTTATTCCCCAAATAGGGGATGGGAAAAAGCCCTTAGCCATCCTTAAACGGGGTCCTATCCCATTTTGTACAAATTCTATCTCATGTGGGCATGACCTAAAATAGTGATGCCTGCATTTCAAGCCTAATAAGTGGAAATATTTGCAGCCGAGAAAATCTAAAAACCAAAAACCAAAAATATGCTACTTATGGCCATAAAATCTCCCATGTTTCGCTCTTCAGCCCCTTTATCCTGTAATATTTATTTTGCCTTATTTGTGTTTTTTTCTCTTATACACAAAGGCAATAAACATGTCCTCAGAGTGTTGCAATTCAAAAAATGTGCTCCTCCACCAAGTGTGACAGTGATGGCCAGTGCTGAATGCAGCCATTTTGGGGCAGCCAGCTGCGAGAGGGAGAACTCAGCTTCAAAGAGCAGAGTTTGTCTTACACTGGAAAGTACTGTGCTGATTTAAGCATACACTGTGCTACTACACCTACAAACTCCACTCTTCAAAGCACCATTCAATCTACTACAAGATTTAACAAATATTAAAATACCTCACATGTTGTCAGAACCACAACATAGTTTGTATGAGGGCTACAAGGAGACTAATGCCTTGTATGTTTTTTCCCCTGATTAAATTAATAGTACAGCACATTCCAAATGCCACCAGATTTGTGACTGACTGTTTGAGTAACGTTTAAGTGTGTTTTAGGAAATTACCTTGATATTTATTTTAGAAATTAAACTTTATATTTGTGAAGTCTTGTCAGCCCCACAGGCTAAGTACCAGTTCCACCCCTGTGGTGTAGTTACAAAAAGTTGCGATGGAAGCTGGTTTATGTATAGAAGATATGCATGTTATACTGTTTTGAAAACATGCGGTCTTAAGCTTTCAGAATCTGTAAACCTACACTTTTGTCTATGTCTTAGCACAAAGTATTTTAATAATAAAGTTGTACAAATATAATCTTTGTGAATATAAGAGCAAGTTGTGTTCAAAAGATCAGGGATCATTTTCTCGTCTGTCAACAATAACATGTTTGATATTTCTGGAAACTATAAATTCCAAGCTTGCTAAAGCACCTAAACGCACTGTTGAATGATTCGAATCACAGTGTCCGAGATTAATGGGCAAACAAAGGAAACAACTTCACAATGCACAAATCTACCTTGCTGCCAAAATATTTCACCAAGGCGTATGTTTTTCTCTCTAAAATGGCAGATTTTAGTTACTTACGGATCTACAGTCAAATTCTGGCTGACGGGAAGTCAGAGTGAGCCTCAGGGAGGAGTCAGCAGCCATTTTAGTCCAGCTAGACTGAGTATCTATGGCGAGAGCTCTGGCTGTTCGTGGCCACCTGGTGGCTGTATCAAAATAGTGACAGCATCGAGGCTTATACAGTTGTATTCCCCTGGTTTAAACACATCTGTGGAGATCTCATAGAACACTGTGGGGCTACATGCTACATGCATCTGCTTGTATAGCAGAGAGCTCTTCAGTTGTTTTTGGGAGATTTATGTTACTTGTAACATGATTATATGGATATAAACAGTGTTTTTGATTTAAACCCCCCAAATATACAGTATATATAATAACAGTCAACATAAACATGGCCACAACAAGGAGACCCCCTGAGACTAACGTTATAAATTGTATGATAAATGGTGTATTTTAGTGTATTTTCATTAAATGTATAAGTAGTAGAAGATGTTCAGATTATATACTAGGCCAGGATAAAAATCTTATTTCTTCCTTTATTGCATCTCCATTTACTCTGGAATGGTAATAGAAATAGGTTTACTTACAATGGATTAATATTCCTCAGCTTCTTACCTTTCAAAAGATGATAGACATTAGAAGCTTTATGGTTGCTATTCCTGATTTATTTTGGGTAAGTTATTATAAGTGTTTTTTCTTAGGGCTAGGGTTTAAGAGGTTATAGATAAACGACAAGATTAGAGGTTATAAATGTCATAACCCTATATATAACAAATACTATAATATCTAAAAGTCAGTGAGATTTCCTACTTGGCAATGTGTTTCATTGCTGCAACTGACAATTGACAGCTTTTACTGTCAATTAGAATACTTTGAAATAGCACCTGGAATTTACAGCACAATCTTAAGGCTTTTACATAGGAGATGTTGACTGGTTTATGACCACACAATTGTGTATTACACCTACTGTATATGAGCAGCCTGAATATGACTGGCCCAGATGGGCATGAAAAGTGACATCAGCATAGGGATAGCTTTTCCCCCTAGCTGGAGTGACAAGAAGCTGACGAAAAGCTCACCTATCCATCCATCTCTTACAAACGTATCGGAGTGCATTTCTAAACCTTTTAACCAGAATCTGTGAAGAGAGTCAACACAAACAAATCACTTCATTTTCTTTGCGCTGCTCTGATTGTTAATCTACTTTCTTCCAAAATAAGATTATTCTATTGCTCTTTAAAACTTTCTGCAATTGCTTTCTTTAAGCCTGCAGCTGTCTACCGAGGGCTTTGCTGTGTCGAATATATCTTAAGAGTGCCTCTTATTATTATATTTGATCCCAGCTCTAATCTTTATCAGTGTTTATATTGACAGTCGGCAATTTTAGTATATGGCTATTTTTTTATCTACTAAATAAAGACACATGCATGCCAGTGCCTGGGGAGGAAAGAAGATAAATACTTTGCATTAATAGCAGTTTGCTAAGAAATAATGCCCTGATAAAGCCAGCATCTTTGTGTGGGGCAGATTGAGTTCAGTGCCAGTTCTATGTAGCGTTTACTAAGAGCACGCAGCTCGCCTGTAACAGATCCTCCAGCTTTCTGTGAGACCATATGTTTGTGGCTGAAGTCAATATTTTTATTGTGAAACAACTAAAGTTGGGATTTTTCCATTCATTTTTTCAGCACAGAGTATGCTAGAGACTTCCTAAAGCTTTTGGCAAATATTTTACTCATCATTGTAAAACTGCCTACGTTGCACACACTCCACGCCTGCTGCTTACTATACACTTTTGCTGGATTTGTTGTGACTAAATACCATTATGTTGGAGCTGTACTGGAACAAAAGCAGGAACAATGCTGAACTGTGTGAATGGAGCGTGTGCAGAGGCAGCAATGGTGTCGCAGCGCTGGTCTCGGCTTCAATTCAGTTTTGCTCACTTGGGCTTGAATTCGAGGCTATTGTTGACGGAGCGGCTCCTGGTGCCAACTGGCAGATTTTATTTTACTTTCTTTTGTGTTCTTTGAATACATTTTAAAACTTTGGCTTTGGCCTCAATTAGAGGAATGTTCATACCTTCAATTCAAGGCCCTGTATTGTTGGTATAGCCATAAAAATCTGCAAGTCAAATGAAAATATGCCATTGCAGCAAAGATTCAATGAACCTGTAGCTGATATTACAGTAAGCTGTGTAACAAAATACATAGTTATTGAATAAAAACCTCAAGGAACAACTGAGAACTGTTTATCCATAGAAAACATTTTGTAGAATTTTGTAGTAAATTTTTGTTAAATTACCCTTTCAATAGGTGAAATAAATTAACTTAAATGTTTGATTTGCATTGGCAACCATGCAGTGAATTTATTGTAATAAACACTTAAAAGTTTGGAGAAATATACGACCATAGCAGGTGCAATTATACTGACCTTCATTAAGGCGCTGAATTTTAACCTTGCTGATAAATACTGTTGGTCAGGAATGTGAAACTATAATATTTTAAAAGCAATACCTAAATAGAAAAATATCTGGTTTATGATCCAACAACCTCCCCCATCTATCTGTTCCATTTCATGCCTCAGCACCATTTGACCTCTTTAACTCTTAAATATGCAGGCGGCACTTTGCTCGACTGCTCAGCTTTAGTGACTCAGTCTGGAAGTGTTTACTGAAGTCCTGCAGAGTGCGGCCGGGCTGTTCGTGGTCTTTCATGGTCCAGCAGCCCCCTGAGGTGCTGCCTCTGTGGGCCTTGAAAGGCATTGGGAGGCTCCCGGGCCTCCGTTGTTTAATGCGAGCCCACTTTGTCACTGAGGCAGCTGACCAGAAAGAGGCGTCCAAAGTGCCTTCACAGCCAACACAAGACAGCATAAAGAGCCACAGCCAGCACCTCTCCATTTCACTTGGTCCCCATCAATCCACCTCCAGCCTGAGGTCAAGCAAGAGCAAATAGTAAATAAACTTAGTTTTTAGTTTATTTATCACAACCACAAGGAGAGAGGATTGCTACTTCCATTCTTTGTGCAAAGCAAGGCTGAACATGTCCTGATGCATCTTTGTAATGGGCATACTCTACTCATCTGACTCTGTTGTCAGGAAAACAGAGCCATTCTCCCAGATGCTCTCAGTTCCTCTGTAGGAGAATTTTAATAATTTGAATTTACACCAACAAAGGTTTATGGTCTATCATGTTAGTGAGCTTCTGGTCTGTGATTCTGGGTGATAAAGATAAAACTGACTTCACTTGACAGTCCATCATGTTGAAGGGAGGTGTGTGGCAGCTAGTCATGGTGTGAAAATGTAGAGTGTGGAGAGCAGGCAGGTGGATTTAAATCCTGCCCTAAGGCTGAGCAGATAGCAGAGAAAGAGATCCTTATCAGTGACAGCACACTAGAAAAGACCTTTACTGCAACTTTCTCCTTCTTTCATCTCTCACATACACAAACACAACAGCTGTGTACGCTGTTGTGAAGCATCAACATGCCATTTTGCAAAAAAAATGGTTTTGCTCCAGTAAACGTATCAGTTGTTAAGCCAATGTATGTTCGACTGGTCAGAGTCTATGGAGCTAAACTGAAAGCAGATCCTGCAATTATACTGGAACTAATATGATTTTGAAAATTACCCATAATTAGTTTAATGCAGCTCTCCAGAGCTCTGTCAGTCTTTATCCCCAAGTCTTGGTCAACGTGGGGAACAGTATTGTCAGAATTCTCCAGTACTGTGTACGCACTGCAATCTTACCGAGTCAGCACAGGACTTGTGTCTTTTGAGCAGCTTGACATTTTAGGATGTGTCCTGTCCACTCTAAAACAACATTATCCAAACCATCTTGTATGCTCCTTTGAACACATAAAAAAAGACCTTAGTCAGTTTCATATATAGTAAGTCCAGAGAACCTTAAGGGGCTCATGAGGATCGCAAACCTGGTCACAACAAGTGGGAAAAAAGAGAATTTTTTTTTTTTAAATCTTTAATTTATTTAGAACGCCAACCGGTTGCAACATCACAAGGTCTTCATCAGGGTGAAGAGAATAAAAACTATATAGACAGTATCATTACAGAAAATAATACTCACAAAAAAACAGTAGACACAAGTCATGTTCCTGTTAAAACTCTTATACACGGTGGGCATTATGTGCGCTGATTCCAGTATTTTTAGACTCAGTACATACAGGTACATAACTTTGTCTTGATCACAAAAAAGTTTCCCTACCAGAACTGATTTCCAAGCAGTGCAGAGATGGCTTTGAAAACAGTGTTTAGACCTTTGTGATGGGAAATAAAATAAACAGAAAATATATACAGTAAATTAATAATTAACAAAATAAATATAATTTATATAAAAAACGTAACCTTAATAATATTAAAAATTGTCTCGTGTCCCAGTTCAGAGCAAAGATTTGTAACGAGGTGAAACGGTTTTAGAAAGTTGCAGTGGTGCTCGACTCAAGCCGGCTGATGGTGTTGCCTTCGACTCAGCTTGTCAAGTCGGCAGTTGCTAGTTTTATAACGTAAGGCATGACACCTGTAGAGAAGTCTGCTAGTCAAGGCAGTTACAAACCGTCAGCTGACCGAAGGTTTTGGACGTGTGTAATGGGACTGGCCTATGTTTTACCTCCGAAAGGTATAATAATGCAAATTTCACCCAGCTGGGTTATTGATTTATAGTGTACTTGTGGCTTGAGAAACTACTACAATTACCACAAATGCTAACCAATATCCTGCATTTTCATTTGATCAAGACCAAAAAAAAACACTTTGTTCAAGTTGATTCAATTTCAGATTGATTCTTCAGAACAGTGAAAGTCAAATAAAAGCAACATTGGAAAGCCATAGACTCAGAGGGACACAGCACACACTTAGTGCACTTTCTGGAAAATATAATTGAGTGTTATTTGGTGATAAATCACTCTCCCTAGAACATAACTATGGAATTACAGCTATCATTATTAAGTAATCAGAACCGCAACAATGAATAACTGGCATTGGATGGTATTGGACCATAATTATTTAATCAGATTTGTATGTTTGTTTGTGCGCGCATGTGTGTTTATAGTTCCTGCACATGATGCCAGTGGTCTGATAAAAAATAAAAGCATCGATGTGTTTCTATACTAATCGTATTCTCTTTGTAACAAAACCAAGCTGTTATTTATACACAATTACAAACCCTGTTTGTGTGTGTGTGTGTGTGTGTGTGTGTGTGTGTGTGAGGAGCTGCACTATGCTCCCATTCTCCCGATAAGACGTAGCATGCCAATCGAGGGATCTGGTGGAGACAAAGATGAAGTCCAGGTTTAGCCACTCTATCGGCTCTAGGCGTCTGTCTCATTACCATAATCTGCTTTCCATTATCAGCTGGAGAGAGGAGCTGACCCTCCTGATCCACCGGCCTGTCAAACTTTATTCTCCTCCATCCTGGGGATCCTTATTGTGCTACCATCCAAAGCGAGCGTAGACCAATGCTGTTCAGGTTGTCAGTGCGGCTGCCCAGACTCTTCCGGGGACACTGTTCCATTTACATGTCCAATTATCGTGAGCTTCGTTCTTAGCTCTGCTTTTCAAAACAGCTCTCAGGTGACCCATTTTTTTTAATAAAGTCTCTACTCTGGCAAGACATACTTAAGGGCAAAACTGATTCAAGTGCAAATTAAATGTTATTGCTAAAACACAGGCACATAGAGGGTCCCTCACTCTCATCTGCGATCAGATGTTTCCTAATTATTAATGATGGTAAAACAGCTGACTGTGTGTTTTCTCTCCGTATACACGTAACACTTCATTATTAGAATAATTATTATTTTGCATAAAAAGTAGTTCCGCTAAAGAAGATTCACATGGAGGTCTTTGGATTATTCAGAGAAACAGGGAAATTGTCTGGAGGTAGAAATCTAAAAGAGATTTCTCAAAACCTGGACAAATAAAACCTAAACCATCTTCATGGACAGATACCACTAGAGGAAAGAGAGAAAACATTTTTATTACACCTTTAGCTTTTATGCCTATACATTAGTGAAACCTAGATCTGAAGAGTAAATAAGTGTTATGTATGCACATCAATATATAAGATATGTTTTGATGGACATCTACTGTATAGTCCACTTTTCTTTAACATTGGTGGTAGAAATACTGGTGGGTATATTGCATCAATATAGTTAATAGCTTGTAAAATTCTGCATGTGTTTGAGACTTGTGTTAGCTGTACACACACTCTGCCTTCTATATATTGAATATGTTGACTGCCAACATCAGTCCTAAAACTCTGGAAGGGATTAAAGGGTGACTGGTTTGGTAGTAAGATTGTTAAATATAGGAAACAAATAGGTAAACAAGAAATAACAAGTCTTACGTTTTTTTCATTTGGATGCCAAATCCACAGTGTGGGCTGACAGAGACAGAGAGGAAGGAGAAAATACTGTGAGACGAAGATGCCTCATTTTCACTCATATCCCTCACTCTCTCCCACCTCTGAGCTCTCCTCCCTTAAATCTCGCAGCATGTGGAGGGAAAACAAATGGAGTCCATCCTGTCGCAGCAGCACCCCGAGGACTCGGAGGTGCCTTTTGGAAAGTGATCCCAGCCCACTGCAGCGGCCTCAAGTGTTGTCACACTGAGTTACTGCCAAATTGCTTTGCAGCAGCCCCCCCACATCCCTCCACCAACCTACCAGCAACAAACAAGACATATACTTTACATGGAGGCTTTCTTTAAAGACGTGTGTAAATATATATATTTTTTACCTTAGTTTTTAGGAAAACAAATATTTGCAGGGACTAAATGGTGAAAGAATTGATTTAATTAATGCAGCAGCATGTCCTGCGGCCACATGTAATCCGTTGAGAATTCTCTAGCAGGAGCTTTCAAGGGGGGCAACTATGGGGGAATACAAAAAGATATTCTCCCTGAGACTCTTCCAGTGGCCTGTAATGGGAGCCTCGCACTAATCCCTTAATTCCTTGTTTAATTAAACTACAGAGTCAACCCTGTAGTTGTCTAAGCCAGTTTGATGGGCCTTTTCTTTCTTTCTTCACCAGCACATGACCAACTTCTGCACACAATGGTTGCACTCATACAAACAAACAAACTGTGAAAAAAATATCCACACCACTCTCCACTCAGTCAATGTCAAGAATTCACTACAACACAATACATTTGTTTAAGAAATACATTTGCAACAAATATAGACCTGCATTTGCAAACCTCTGCTCAACTGAAGACTTCTTTACTGTCCAAAAAGATTCTACACACCTAAATCATCAAAAGCTAAAGCCTCTGTGCAGGAATCTTGCAAGTTCATTGTATGTCACACTGGATGAGATGTATCCAAAATCTTTGTCTCAGTCCGTCAGATTGTGAGAAAAAGGCCTGGTCAATTATATACTTACAATGTAAATTATAAAAACAGTATGCAGAATGGGCGACATGTCATTAACTCATATCAGCATACATGCTCCATGCTTTTTCATTTCACCATCATTTTGGTTTATGTTTATTTTTTATTCAAACATGCTAACCATGTTGCATTGGTGTATTTTGTGTAATTACATGCTTTATTCTGATGGAGTAGTTTGTAGACATGGGTTGCATGGTAGGATTTTAGTCTTCAAAAGAGTTTTTGGTGTCTAAAGGCCATCACTTTATGTGCCTCACAATGAGATATAGGAACACTATTTTGGACAACCAACAATTTCACCCGTTTCTCTTGGGATTGTAATATGTTATCCAAACAGCCCAAAATCCCAATTCAGGTGGCCTTAATAACATTTAAAAAAAAAATGATTTCATATGTTATATGGCCAGCATTTTTTTCAGCAACATAGTCATTCATTTTGCCAACCTCCCATATGACGTTTGATCTGTTTTCACCTGAACTGTGATGTCATACCATAGTCCTCTACATAGAGTAGATCATTTTATGTCATTATAATTGCTCTCCAATCCCGGTAAGCAGTAGGCAGCCTCATTTGAAATGGATATCTGCATGCGTCAGATAATCTTGCATGGCTCCTTCTGAAACAGCAGCATGGACACATTGTGTGTGAGTGAAATCAGCTGCACAATAAATATTTTTGGACTATTTTCAACCTGCCGGTGTGTTTGTCTGGGCTGCCCTGAGGCCCAACGTGGAAGAATGGTGGTACACACATCATCACCAAGGTGGTCTGGAGAGATTAGCACCCCTCATTCCACTCCAACTCTCAGCACTGTGCCCTGGGGGATAGTTTGATATGCAGGTTTTGATATAGAATTGTACTTACCAAGCACAAGAAAATTGTTTTGTCATAAAAATAACCACACAGAGAAATCACTGGAGGCTGTGCTGTTTGAAGCATCATTTGTCCCTCCTTCATCTGCCTGCTTCTCTCTGTATTTGTAAGTTGTGAACATGCCTACTGAGTAAGTCTTCATCACTGCCCCTGAAGCAGTGAAGCACTGAATTTGTTAATGATAGACAATAGAACCAAAAGCAACTGGACACTTGCGGATATAATACAGATATTGTTAGAGTGACTGTAAACCGACAATAAACCGCTCTCAGAACCCACATGTTTCCTGGTCAGGGACTATACAGCTGTCTTTTTAAGTGTAAGATTGAATAACTAAATATACTGCATATTATTGTATTTTATATGTGAATGCACACGTCTCATGACATGTCTCATTTTAAATTTGGATGTTTGCCACTTTATCAGTTTTGAGCCAGGGACAATGTGATTTAATACATGGTCATGCTTTGCAGCAGTAAAAAGCAATACACGTACCAGAGAGTGTAATTAGAAGCCATTTGTGGATCGAAAAACTGATTTCCGAAGACTACTGGGTCCTCATTTTGAAGAACAGACCTTGTAAATACAATACAGCTCATGTACATGTCCCAGCCACAGAATGGCTTGAAATAAAGACTAATTTAGTTTATGTTTGTTCATTAACCATCCAAAAGAAGTGCATTACATTCAATTTCAAAGGATCAGTTTTATCAATAATGTCTATTATTACTGAAATCAGTAGACTTCCAGGAAAAAACAGTAAGCCAATTAACATCTTTTTACTATTCAAAATGATGAGCTTTTTCATTTAGTCAGCTCACTGTGAATATCTTTACGGGAAGTGGCATGATGTGTTCATACTGTGACTTGGAAACAGGAGGCCATAGTTAGCATCCAATCTTCCTGCCAAACATGGTGCCAATTTGGAACAGGTAGATTGTACATCTACATGATACATTACATTCATTACATTATTACATATTCACAGTATGTGTGTCCCCTCCATGTGTTTGTTCAGGCAGTCGGATGGATGAAGTGTCAGATGTGGAGTCGGAGCCTGACCTCCCCCTGAAGAGAAAGCAGCGCAGGAGTCGGACCACGTTCACAGCAGAGCAGCTGGAGGAGCTAGAGAAGGCTTTTGAAAGAACCCACTACCCCGACATCTATACCAGGGAGGAGCTGGCCCAGAGGACCAAACTCACTGAGGCCCGGGTCCAGGTAATAAACTAACATCAAACATCCATGTAACCCTCCATTAACCCATCCACCCATCCATCCACCCACCCATCCATCCATCCATCCATCCCACTCAACCATCCATCCATCCATCTACTCATCCATCCATCCATCCTCCTACTCATCCATCCATCCATCCACCTACTCATCCATCCATCCACCTACTCATCCATCCATTAAATCAAATCAAATCAAATCAAATCAAATCAAGTTTATTTATATAGCCCAATATCACAAACTACACATTTGTCTCAGTGGGCTTTACAGACTGTACAGGATACAACACCCTCTGTCCTTAGACCCTCGCACCGCACAAGGAAAAACTCCCGTCCATCCATCCACCCATCCATCCACCCATCCACCCATCCATCCACCCACCCATCCACCCACCCATCCATCCATCCATCCACCCACCCATCCATCCACCCATCCATCCACCCATCCATCCACCCATCCATGCCGTGTTGTTAGAGATAGTTAAATAGTTTGTGTTACTCAAAGCAAAAAATTTAATTCTAAAAGTCAACAGCTAGTCCAGAGACACTCAGAGACAGATCCTTGGTCTTGGTCTGTCTCACTCTGGACAACACTCATAGCTATTATACTGTAGTATAATAGTATAATATGTATCCTGAGCACGGTGCTGAAAGTTAACTGTCACTTTGCTTATTGCTTTTTTCTATAATATATTACATTGTTGGGATACCCAACAGACAAAATTCCATATTTACCCACTGAGTTGAACTATTATTCACACATACATACAGTATAATGCTAGAGACTCTACCAGCTGTTCACATCTTAACAAGGAACCTGTCTTTGGTCTCTGTTAGGTTTTAACAGCACCCCAGTAGTGCCAGAGAAAATACTGTAGAGCTCTAACAACAGCTGTTAGGTTTTCAGCAGTGGGCTAGGCTCTGCATTCCTTATCCATGTCTCAATCCCTGACATCTTGGCTGGAATCTGTATTTCCCACCACTTTCAAGCAGATCACGGAAGGGTCTGGGTTGTCTCATGGGAGCTTTAATCCCCAACAGCCATGTGGATCTATCAAGACCCAGAAAAACCGAAATTGAGAAACCAGTATGCATGGAACCAGTCCACACTTAAGTCACTTAGTTCTTATACCTTCAGACCTCAACATTATCTATGTACCTCTACTTTCACTAGCACAGGTGTCAGACTGATTTTCAAAAAGGAACAGTTAATGTACAGTTGACATTATGGTGATTGATATGGTGTTGGAGAGCACTGCCTAACATTTTGCTCTAAAATGTGACATAGGTGTTTAGTTGAGGTCTGGTGACTGTGAAGGTCATTCACATCATTGTCATTACATTTAACCACTCAATGAGCCCTCGTCACCTGTATGGAAGCCTCATTTATTCACGTATTACAGTATTTACAATTCACTTTTGACAGACTCAGTTGGCAAATGTTGTATTTTAAATTCTGCTATTCATCAGCAGCTGGGACTTAAAAAAAACTTTATAATATTATTAGAGTGTCAAGTACTATTCAAATAAACTACAAATTATTTTTAAATTGTTTGTAAAGTAGTCTTGTTTCAGGGGCATATGTCAGTAATCTTTGACTGGAGTATCGTTATGTGTTTTACATTTTAAATGACACATGTTCGTTTCACAGATTCCACTTCACATTGTCACACACACATTGTATTGTATATAATAAAGCTGTTTGCTGGCATATCGTGGTGAGGTAGTCATGATGTATGATGCTGATGTTAGTGAGGCAGTCTACCCTATAAAATGCAGATATTTGAGGGTTTTTGTTTTCCTGTCAACATACCTAATGACAGGAGTGGTAGTAAATGAGCAACGGAGGGGTGGGAAAATAAAGACAAAATTATTTTGTAAAAATTGTTTAATAGAGGGATGGAGGGAAGCTTTGACTGAGGAAATAATTTTGAACTCTGCAAACAGAAAGAGGTATGTCGATCAAAAAAGATGTGTGTGCGTGTGTGTGTAGTATCATAGACAGAGTTAATGTGCATACTACTAGGGCTGCAACTTATGTTATTTCATTCACATAGTTACACAGTTTTCTATTTGGTTTTATGTTTTCTGTAGCTATGGTCAGGAGGATGTGACTGAATGAGAGGTGATATTCTTTTTCTCTCCACAGTCATGTCTTTGGACTGTTGAGTTGATCAGTCAGACTCTACTTCTGCTTCTCTAGAACCTCAGGGTGACAACACCTGTTCTAATTATTCGAGTGTCCTTTACAGAAATAGGAGTCCAAATGATCTTCTCCACTTGAAAGGCATGTTTCCATTTGTTCCAAATGAAAAAGGAGGATTCCTGGAGAAAAAGCTGGAGGCAATACACTGCCACTGCTCTGGACGTGGTGTGTGTTTGTCTGTCTGTCTGTGTGTGTGCATTTATTAACTCATGTGAGTGGCATTGTATGGTTTGATACAAAATGATCAAAATGATCAAAATGATCAAAATGATCAAAATGCAGTGTGTTCTAATGTGGGAGAGTGAGTGTGAGGAGGAGACACTTTCAGGCTCCATGTTTCTGCAGAGCGACAGGCTGAAACCTGCCCTGAGCTTCTCTCTTTCTGTTGGCTTTAATTAAGAACCTGGAAATTAGTGCCCTGCTCAGTTGAAAAAGTAAAATGGTTAGCTTTTGGCAATACACACACCCCTTTGTCATTTTACAATCTGCCTGATTTGGCTCACTTTACTGGAATAGGGAGTAGCGGTGTGTAAGTTTGACATCTCCTCATGTTTGACATCCTTCCTTTTGAACACTAAATAAATTACTGATATGAGACTGTAATGTACTTTTAGTATATGTCCTTTATTGTTTGAGTCTTGCACTCTAGCAAATGTTTGGGGATAGTCTTTTTATGTGGTTTTTGTGCATCATGCAGGTGGTCAGCTGGGGTATAAGTCAGGAAGTCATGTGTCCAGGTAATTAACTCATCTCTGTAAAACCATGCAGTGCTTCTTCAACTACTGCCGGTTTGACTTGAGTTTGTATTACATTTATGTGCACTTCTAGGACACGGTAACAACTGACACAGCAGCCATGTTTGATGGACTTTTTTGCCTTAGGTTTTGCCTCTTGGGCTTGCCAACCTGACATGCCTTTCTAACCGTCAGACTTGTGCGTTTTAAAAAAAGAAATCATAAAATGTTTATTATGATATACAGGTGACAAACAATGTGTAATTGGGATATTCTAACACACATATGCTAAGGTAAATGTTGATTTTTGTCAACCAGAACTATTTATCACTCATATTCCATTATCAGTTACACTAAATGTAATTTTCAGGAGGGTTACTACATTATGTTAAAACCACGGAAATTAACACACATTTCTTATTCCGTTGGAAGGGCACTTACAGAGGAATGTCATTGGTTTGCTGTTTTTTGTTCGAAGATTCTGTCACTTCAAGTTTATATATTCACATTTATTCCTACAGTATACATTCATGACTACTACATTATGCTTCAGGTATGCTTAAGGTTAGCCAACAAAGAAATGATTCAAGTTACATAGCTTTTTCTTTTCAAATTATGCCATACATAAATAAGCCAACATAAATTGTTCATAGAAAATGAGGCTCAGATGCTGGCCCCTTCCTGAAAGTCATACACACTCACCACTTCCACTAAATTAAGGAAAGACCACTAAAAGCTGATATTGGACATGCATTGTATACTGGAAAATCAAACAATATGAGTGGAATTCTTACTTTGACTGCAAAATCTCAGCAGTGAAGTATCTGGCTTAAATCTTATCAAGAGATAGTTTTGAAGGGGTCGTTTATCTGACCTACCGAAACCTGCTATATCTTCTTTTGTGCTTTTGTAAAATGAATTCTAGTTGATGAAATGTAATAAGATTTATTGTGTTTGCAGAGCCTCTATAGAAAATGTGAAACTATAGGATTGTAAGTGTGTTACTTGCTTTGATCAGTCATGTGTGAAGCATTTAGCTGTAGGATTCGGATGCCTTCTCTTTGGATGATTAACCACACACACTCAGTCACTCCATTTACACATAATAAAGTGCACACACACCCCATTAACATATCATTGACTTTCTCGCCGAAGACGAATCAACTCTTTTTTGTTTTTCCAATTTGTTAGCATTTCAGGCTTCCTTATTTGAGCTCTTCTGTTGTAGCCAATAAAATAAAAATTTAAAGTATTTTTTGCTGACCAACAGTGTTTTAAGCTATCACCTAGCTGCAGTGATGTAAAAGTATATATCACGGTGTGTCAGTACACTGTTGGGTGTGGTCGGGTGCCACAGAGCCATCAGTGAGGCTGGGTGTATGTCAGGAGTATCCATCAATGTCTGTCCTACTGCTTCTGACAGAGCTCCACAGCTGTGATAAACACTTCCAGTTGCATTAAACTGATCACTAACCATTAGTCAAAATGTTTTACTTACAAAATAAATCTGTTCCAAAGAAGCAGCTTTTCCCACTGTGACGATTAACATAGCATGTAACACAACTACAGTTTCCAGTTAATTTGTAATGTATTACAATGAAATAGGAAAACCAAATCTGATAGTTGAATGACTAATGAAACAGTTTTTTGTCCCCCAGGTTTGGTTCAGCAATCGAAGGGCCAGATGGCGAAAACAAGCAGGAGCCAATCAGCTAGCAGCTTTCAACCACCTGTTGCCGGGTGGATTTCCTCCCACAGGGATGCCAACACTTCCTACATACCAGCTGCCAGAGTCCGGCTATCCAACCAACACTCTGTCCCAAGGTAGAGATAATAGCACTAACATGTGGCTCCACAATCTAACATAGGTGTTTTTAAAAGATCTTTAATTATCAAGCTTAAGTCTACTAGCGGTCATAAAGAAGTGTTACAGAGTGGAGCTTCTTCCCACACAAATTATTAGTGACAGCTGATATGACCCCACACCAGTGAAATTTGTCATTTTAAGTGGCAAAAGAAGCTGCTAGCTGAATATTATATTAACTATATACATACACTGCTGCTTTTTGTTAACAACAAAGAGAGAGTTGGAGTTTAGCAAAAAACACCTGGATGTCAGAATCACTCACACCAAATTATTTTTTACATAAAAAAAAAAAAAAGTTTATTTATGTTCTTTGGTGTCATACAGAGTTGAAAAAAGTATAATGAGAATTACTAGTATTATAAGAAATCAACAACATGTTGTGAATAATGACAATTATTACTGTAGGGTTGTTTTGTCACACACCTGCAGACTGTACACACACATGCATTGTGTGTACAGTCTGAAGAAATAGATCTGTGTTATTGTACACAGCAGCAGACTGTGGTAAAGAAAGGTTGCAGATGGTGTATCTTTAGTTGCTCATCTATGTGCTGTTGTGTTTTGCCCTTCAGACGGTAATGGTACAGTTCACCGTCCCCAGCCGTTACCTCCATCCACCATGCACCAGAGCGGTCTGGCCAGCACTGAGAGCAGCTCTGCCTACGGTCTGGCTTCCAACCGCCACAGCTTTTCCAGCTACTCTGACTCCTTTATGAGCTCTGCAGCACCTAGCAACCACGTCAATCCTGTCAGCAACGGACTCTCCTCCCAGGTAAGACCTGCTAGACTACTATAACTTAGAGAAGTTGCATGAGGATGTATAACATCCAGTGGATGAAGCAAAGTTGATAGAACTAAACGTCGACTTCACCCGTGTTGGTCTGTAATGCATCACTTTATCGCAAGTAATGCATTACATGTTGGTGTTGGATAGGGTGATCCATACCAGTTTCATCTTTGTGTGTTCAGTGTAGAGACTGGCCTGGGACGTTTTAGCTTTGCACATGGGCTGGAGGTAGAGAGATGTGGCTAGCATTCATAAAAAGAGGAAAGATACACTTTTTTTGGTAAAGAGACCAATACTTGATGAAACCTTGTTTCACCGAATCACTACAACGGAGGTGGTGAGTAAATGTGCAACCTGTAATGCTGTTATCCTGCTCCGTCATCTCATTCAAAGGTACATTCTTTCAGCAGTGCTGGGTATTACCGATATACTGTACCTACCTCTCTGGTGTTGGTGCTCTCTTCAGTTGATTTACTTTCTATGTTTGTGTGAACATGTATAACCAGATAACCAATAGCATTGTTTTATAGTATTTGAATGCACTGTGTTGATTTTGTTGAAATAAGCAGATGAGATTTCCAAGTTATTAAATTAAGAAGAGTGCTGAATCAACTGCACACACCCCTTTGCTAACGGGTGAAATAGTACAATAACATTTTACTATTCATTGTATTCCCCATTCCTCAGTCCGTGCAATTAACTACATTGTTCGACTCCATGGCTCTTAATGGATTCTAGCTTGAACTTTCAACCTCAAAGATGTTCATTTGGAAAGAAAATCCTTTTTAATCTTCAGGGGGGAAAATAGAAAAGAAATAATCTCATTGACTAGTGACTGGGATCATTAATTTCAGACAACGTCTCTCTTTTTGCAATTAACAGATGTTGCTGTCAATGCAGGCTGCTCTAATGAATTGTAGCTGATATCCAAGTACTATATCTTGTAGTCCTTCTGTTTGTGTGTCATTTTGGTTTAGTGTGACATATATATTCTCCGTGAACACAGGAACAGGTTTTTAGACCAGTGGTGAAGTTGATCGCTTGACTTAAATTTGTTTAGATTTTCAATGGATCAAATCAACCTGAGCTCACGAGGTAGAGCGGATCGTCCACTAATCCAAATTGCACCTTGCTGGTAACTCGCTGCTATCGGTGTGTGAGTGTAAGTGTGAATAGGGGGATGAGAGGCAAATTATAAAGCGCTTTGCTTAAAAGTGCCAGACTCCAGAATTCTAAAATCACACCTGTTTTCCAATCTCTGCATTGGTTCCCGGTTAGTTCCAGAATTCATTACAACATTTTACTCCTTCTCTATTAAACTCTACATGGCCTTGCTCCACACTTATTCTTTATGAACCTATCAGACCTGTTATGTCTCGGCCCTCTAGTTGTTCTGAGGGTTAAAGTTGGTGAAGCAGCTTTTGTTTTTGTGGTCCCAGCTGGAATACCTTGTATGAGATTTTCTCAGCATTATCATTAAAAACATAAAACATTTTTGTTCTATTGTGCGTTTAATTATTATTATTCAAAATGAACGTAGAATTACATGCATACTGGACGATTGTGCACCTTACAGTTTATGCCCAATGCCAACATTTGGTGCCAGTGCAGGACGTAGTGTGTCCTTTATGTAGTGAGGTGAGTGGAGTGAGGGTGTGAAGGTTAGGGTGGGGATGGACTTCCATGTCCTGTCACAAACAACCAATTGAAGTTAGTCTTTTTTTTTTTACTATCAACATGATATTTCCCAAACCTTAACCCTACTGTAGTTGCCGTGCAAAGATATTAGACAGTGATTGTTTTTGGTTATAAAAAAACATTGCCTTTGAGCGTAATACAGGGCTTTACAGGAACATTCAAATTGATGTTCTCGTCTGCCAATCGGGTTGTTTTTTTGCAATGATAATGTCTGTTTTGAATCTTCACTTTAAATCATTCATTGCTAGATGACTCATTCACAAAGAGTTGGCAGCAGGAATTCTGTTTCAATGTGTTAGTGTGTCCAAACTAACAGGAAGCAGTTAGGGGTTCCTCTTGTTATCCTGTCTTGGTGTCTTGAACAAGTGTGTGCTCAGGAGGGATTGTTCTCTGTGGCAGAATAGACGACTGTCAATACACATCACTGACTGAAATATGTCACAAATCAGTGCAGAACATCCTGAGCAACAAGATCCTCAGAAAATAAGATTTGGAAAATCAAGTTCAACAATTTGTCTGAAATATAATAAAAGTAATTATAAATTATATGGTATCCACCATGTAAAATAACATTATGAACTCCTACATATAATACAATATATTGCAGACATATTACTGACCTTGTACAATACAATACAATACAATACTTTATTTGAAGTAAATAATACACAGTCTCTGGCCATCTAAATTCTGTGCCAGAGCCACAGAAATAGCGGCAGAAAAATGTCCATCAAAATCTTGATTAATGTGGGTAAGATAGATGCAGCTGTACAGGTTGTTGTAAGTGGACTTACTGATTGGTTAGAGCAAAAGAACCCCGCCTCCCAAACAACATCGCCAACATGGCACCGTGTCAGGTAAATGAAATAAAAGGAAATGTTGTCATTAGTTCAAACATTACAGTCAGTTCAAGCATACTATACACTAGCTTAAATGAAATGATGCAGTGCAACAAGCTAATACATGAAGCTTATGTATATGAGGATTTATATGTGTGTTTATAACTTTAAAGCTAATAAAAGGGAAATTTAAAGGGAAAATCAGGTTTGAAGAGATTGAAATGAAGCAAGACTGCTTTTACCATCCACTGTTATACGTTAGGACAGAGAACCAACATATGAGTTGACTGCAGAAGGAATTCCATCAAATTTAAATCAAAACAGCTCCAGTAAATTCCTTTGATTGAAATAGTATTCATTCCTGACATAAAATGCATCTGCAAGTGAATGCTGCTGCATGTGTTTATGGTCCTCTCATTCTATTCTGAATGGCTCCGAGACTCAGCTGAAGCTTTTCCATTATGAGTTCACTGCCATTGACCCTTTCATCATGCTCCCAGGCATTTACATGAGATAACAATGGAGGCAGAATTTCCTAAGATCCCACTTCAAAATTACAGAAAGACCATATGCTGTTCGTCTGACAGGCAATAATTCAATTTGAAACAGCTATATTGCATTTGGAATGTAATTCACACAAGCCATTTCTGTGCCTCCTCCTCTCAAATTGAATGGGAAAGAATTAGAGGCCGACTTTCATGTGGAGATGGAATATGCAGCCAATTCCAAGTCTTATTGACAGAAAGACAAAATGACAGTATGGAATTCCATCCCTCTGGTGGCACTGCATGTGTAAATAGAAACTCTTTTCACAGCTTCACCATCAGAGTTGTTACCCCCCTCCCTCCTCAGAGAGCCTGCAAAAATAAAGCTTTTTTTTTTCAACCATACTTTTTGACAAATTCCCATGAATTTAGCTTTAAGTGCTCTAAGTGGTTAGGAGTTTTTTTTCTTCTGTCAGACCGTCAGTAATGCTAGACCACTAATCCGTTTTTGTCAGGTCAGACAACTTAGTGACTTGCCACTGAAGATGAAACTATTACTTTTCACAGTGACCCCAACACATCAACACATCACACGAGTAAAGAAGAACACATTTCTCCTCTTGCATTCTCATTTTTTCTCTTCAGTTTGTTGTGAGAGGAAGATTTAGCCTGCTTTGGAATGGTGGAGTTCTCTGGCTCGCTATTTGATGTTGGGGTGAGAGAGAGAGAGAGAGAGAGAGAGAGAGAGAGAGAGAGAGAGAAAGAGAGCTAGAGAGAGACTGGGGCGAGTAAGGATAGAACAGAATGGGTTTCAGTGTTGGGGGATCAGAGCTGCTTTGGTTCTCCAGCTCTGTCTCTTTGATCCATATCCCCAGGCCTGCCTCGCTGCCTCGCTAACTCAGGCCTCTGCCCGTGATTCCTGACAACTGTCGGCCTGAGATAAGGAGGTGGGTTGGGGGGATGTGGGGGGCCTCTTCTACCAGCCACCCCCCCCCCATCCGCACTGCATCACTATCACATATACTGCCATTAACATTAACAAGAAGGAAATGTGTTGAATTATATTCAAGAAGCTGAGTAGGGAGACCCCTCCCTTAAAAAGATACAAATAGAAGCACCCCCATTCTTGTGCCCGTCCCCCTGCAGTCCCCCAGTTCTCAGTGTGTTGACACGGCTGTTTGCACCTGAATGTCAATGAGTGTGGTGCCTAATATTAGTCTCAGCTGCTATTAAAATTAGCAGTACTAAGCCCTTTCACTGGGCACTCTGTCAACTGGCACGTTCTCATGTCAACAAATCAAAAAGGATGAGCACATATATTTACATCATTCCCATAATGAGGAATAGAGTGGGGGCAGGAGGGTAGATGTTAATTAGAAATCGTCTAAAAAACAGATGCTGCTTCAGTTTGGCAAGAAGCAAAACAAGGAGCTTTTTAGCGAATAAATAAAAATAAAGACAAGACCTACTCAAGAAAGCGGACAGAATAGCAGAGGAATTTAAATCATACCCAATGATGGAATGTTTATAGGATATATCTTTATTTATTTATTTATCACTCAGAGTGTTCTTCTCTCCTTTCCTCCTCCCTCTGTGGAAACTGAACAGAGCCCAGAGCTGTCTGACTGACTGAGTGGGTAGAAGAGTGTTAAGCCCTGCTAGTTCCTGTGGTTTGGATGGAATGTAGGCGTTGACTGACTGGCTGCAGCACCCTACAACCTGAAACTAATATCTCCTGACTTATTTATGTGATCAGGTTTTTTTTTTTTTTACAAGCAATTGTACCATGACCACAGTGAATACTTGGTTCTGAAGGCGTGCATTATTTTCAGATACCTTCACATGTCTGACGTAGTGTACAATAAAAGTGTATACGGCTGAAATGGTAAAGAGCCTCAATCGGCTACAAAGATTCAGACAGAAAAAAGGTAAAGATTATCACAGACCGTTGAAGGCTAAAGAAAAGTGAAGGAACTGATCAAGCACACATTTTGAGTGAGACGAAATATTAAAAAACAATAGGACCATATGTTGCATAAAACTAACAAACATTTGGCCACACTTTAATCTTACCTATAGTTGTTAGTGTTTTCAGATAAATGGAGTACTTACATATATTTTGCAGACAATCAAAGAGTAAATGTACGGTGGATATTGATACCTTAATTGATGGGCAGGCACTAGACACAAGGTTATATTTAGATTTTGTCATTATCTTTTTGATCTGATAATGGAACCAGATGCCACACCTTCAGGATTTCTCCTCCAATGTCAGTGTCATGGACCAAAGGGTCACCAAAAGCATCATGAATTATTTTTTGGTGATAAAATAAACTGACAAAAAAATCACTCAAATGTCCTGTGATGTGCAATAACCTCAACTAATAGCCACATCTCCCGAACCAACACCAGCACTCTCACAATCTTTTGTTACCCTGCCAAATAAGGTGCACCAAACTGAACAAAGCCGTACCACGAGTGGCTGTTTCCTGTGCTGATGCAGGAGCATAATGCCTATTTTACAGCTATGATATTATTGTATGATACCTTGTTTATTATACCTTGCTACTGTGATGTAAAGATTTTGCAAAGTAAGTATTCACTACACTACAAATAGATATTCCTACTGCACTTTCTGTCTGGCTGGAGGCATATTACTGTCAATCTCTCTGTAATACATTCAGGATCCAGCTGTCTGCTGTTTGAGGCAGAACTCTGCCTGTCAGCCACCAGCTGAGAGCCATCTCTGTTTATTTACATTTCATTATGGTGAGGAGGAGCAGATATTAACACTGTCAGCAGCTGTTTGACCTGACATCTCTCAAAAGGTCATCTTCCCGCTGCTTGAACAAACAGCTTCTGTCTGCTTCTATCCTCCGCCTCCACCCAAACCTGTTTGTCTGAAATCATGAAAGTAAGTGTGAGGCCTTGCAAGAATAGGAGAGTTAAGCTGCACACTGTTTCCACAAGAGGAAAAAGCCCATAAATGGATGTAATGGTGCACAAATTGGTTACCTAAAAATTGTGTATGGGGAGTTACTGAAACAATGAAACCTCTTTCAGCAGTTATCATCTGTTCATTTAAAAAAGTTCTTTAAACGGCATTCAGAGCATTGATGTTACAACAAACAACTATTATTATTACAAAGATATTGTGGAATAATAATTACCTGAGCAGAGAATGTGTGTGTTGTAATCCAGGCTTCTCTGTGCTTTGTTTAAATAGCCGGGACGGCCGTGTGTGCATGTTAGTGCATGAGTCCCTGTGTGTGGCTAGCTAACGGCCGCTGCTCTGCTCTGCTCTGAACTGCACTGCTCTGCACTACACTGCACTGCTCTCCTCTGCTCTGCTCTGCTCTCATGCGGCGGTTACCGCTGTTAATGCCTATCTGACCCCCAGTGTTGTTGCAGAAGCGCAACACCCTCCGGTACCCTCTCAGGTTAACACTGTTAGCTCTGTCAGCACTCTTGCTGTTGTTTGCACTGTTCACACTTTAAGTTAAGTCCTTAGACCTGGAAGGTAATGAATGACGGAGCTTTACTGAGGTTAGTCTGCATTTCCCTGGACTGACTAGTGTCAATAATGGATTGCTGAATGAGCTGGGTAATCTAGTCTATCTACCAGATAGAATCTGTTTGTCATAGATTGCGCCGCAGAGTGTTTTGATGTTTACAATCACCTTATTTGTATTTTTAATCTGACCCATAACCGCACTGATTTAATTTTATATTTAGATATTGTTGCATTACTTGCAGCCTCACAGCATTGCACATGCTTATATGTAGAGTGAAAAACATCTAGTTATCATAGACAAATATTGTATATTGCTATATTACATTTTTTATTTATTTTCTTAGTTTTGTATTGTATAGTTTTTGAAAATGATCTCTTTCTTTTTGCTAGACTTGGCCGAAAACATCGCTAGTGTATTTTCTGGGTTTCTTTGTTTTGTTTTTTGGCGATTTTTGTCATTTATTTTGCTAATTTAATAGTCCCCCCCGAAGAGCGAGTGAAAGCCACTGCACAAGAGAGCGACATCGGGGAAAACAGCCTGTTGTAGCGTAGTCACATTTTCTCATCTCAGTTACTTTAAGGGTTTATTTTGACCAAACAAGACATGATAATTGTTGGAAAAGTGGAAAGACCTAACCAAGACGTTTTTTGGTGAATTTCATTCTGTTTTAGTGTGTTTGTCACGACTTCAGACACAGGGTTGGAGGACTCAAATGCACAACACCAGAGACAGATGTCAGAAATCTGTCACTGAAGATAAATTGACATCTAGAATGAGTTAATCCTCGATTGTCTGTTCTTTCTCTCTTGACCATGAGATATACTGTGACATTTACAGTGTAAAGATCAACTTGTCACTGTTCTCTGGTAGACAAACTATGTCATGAAGACTCTGTTTCTAAATGACCTAAACATATATTTCTGCACTTACATTTCTTGTAAATGCATATATATCTATAGTAAACTGAGTATTCAAACTAGTATGAAGTAATTATTCTGAATGGCCGTACTCAAAGGTGATGCAGAAAGCCTGCCGGTATAGAAAGGGGGCAAAGTAACAATGCACACTTCGAGGGCATTATTGGTATTGCACTCGTTTATACATACAAAAAGTCATGGAAGAAGATGTGTGGAGAATGAAAAGAAAGATCTTGAAAGTGAATTTTAAATTGTGCCTTCTTCCACACCACCACACACCTGACCAATCTGCATAAAGGGGCTGTTGTTGTCAGATTGTCTGTTTTGGAAAGTTACAAACACACAAACTAAACTCCCTGAATTATTTTTTCATTTAATTTGTCATTTAGTAGACGCTCCTATCCAGAGTGACTTACAGTGAACTAACTACAGGGACAGTCCCCTGCTCAGGGGCACAATGGTGGCAGCTCCTGGTATTGAACTCTCAACCTTTCAGTGTTCTATTTGCAAACCTCACCACCAAACCACCACCACCTTGTTTAAAAGTAGTGTAGCATGTAGCATGTAGGAGATGGTAATGTGTACACAGGGATAACCGTAGCACATCTGCACACCTCTGTGCTCCTCTCCTTTTGAATATCTCTACAATTTAATTTGATACAAAAACTCAGATCTTTGTCTGATTAACTGTTGGTGTGATGCCAGGTGTAGATGTACAACAGCTGAATGAAAATGAAGATGGGTGTGTTTTCTAAACGTTGTCAATCATCCGTTACATCCCAACAGTACATAACAGACCAGTTTAATTCCTGAGATATGGCAAGAGGGTAGGCAAACCAAACAATTTGACAACCCGCTGATAACAAATCCACAATTGAACCAACTTTTCTTTCTCAGTCTTTAGTTCAGTTATAACCATCCATTACATTATAAACTGTGCCCTAAATCTGGTATGGATATTATATTACAAAAGTTAATAAAAATGGCGTACACCTGCCACACTTAACGTAGTTAAGATATTCTTAATAGTACATATTCTTACCGCAATTTTGTGATTGTGCGCCCGCATTTTAATTGCCCTCCACATTCGGGACCCAGTTTACTTTTTATGTTAGTGTTACGTACTGTTTATGTATGTGAGTTTCAGATTGAAATCGGGTAATAAACAGCTTCAAGTTCTTTGGAAATAGCATAACTTTATAGTCAAGGGTCAATCTATGAGTGATACAGATTCTCAGTAGAGGGAATACGTTATACAAGTAGTACAGTAGCACATACTGTATGTATAGTTTTTTTGCCACTACAACCTATATCAGTGATGCACAAAATCTAAGCAAGAATGCCGTTTAATTTTTTTTGCCAGGTTGTTCCTTGCTTTAATTGAACAACTGACTATGTTCATAGTATTCTCCATCCATTCGCCCACGCTGGGTCTAAAATAAACAATCAATAAAATTGCAGGTAGCATACATTAATAGTTTTCTATATTATTAATTATTATGACGTTTACTTGCGTATAATTCCTTCAAACCATACCGTTACCAATTTGGTATATGTTTTTATAATTTACACCACTGGTAATGCAGCTAATAGAAGACCGTCTATTGAAATTCATCACAAATTATATTCAATCAATAAAATCAATTTCACTTTGATTTGGCCAAAACGAAAGTCATTTCCACATTTCCTTCTTTAGGTGTCAAGACCTAGATAGACTTCCTTAGTATAATGTTTAAATATGCTGCATCAAGTTTAAAGTTTAAGAGCTGTAAAATGTGCAGTTAAACGGTAGGCATTGAGAGTACATTGAGTGGTAAAATAAACATTAACTTACAAAATCAAATTTAAATTTGTATTTCGCATTTCTCTCTTGCCTTATTTGCAGCAACAGTGTTGCTCTTTGCTGTGATATTTTTTCATGTTCTTCATAGAGAGAAGTATTTAGCACGTGATCGGTCCATTTTGTGCAGTAGAAAAGTCAAAGGATGCACCAAACACCTACTTTATGAGAATATGTACAGAGGCTGAGGAAGAGAAGCCAGGGTTGACAGTTGATAACCACCGTTGTGGTACCCATTAACCCTCTTTGGGTTTTAGGCTTTGTCAACTTGCTTCATATTACAGCCATCTGGGAAACACCGTTCATCAATTCCGACATTTGAGCACCAAGCATCATTGATGCAAACACAGTTTCTGCCTCCTACTAAAGGAATCCTGGGCTCAAGTGCAACAGTTTGATCCAAGATGCCACGATGGAGCCAGGTCTCTGTAAAGAAGTAGGTAGTCTTATTTCATCCATTTTATTTTCATATGTCCGGACATCGGCCAGGAGCATGCTGGGTAGTGGAATAGCCTTAGGTCCTAGCTGGGTTAGCTTAGCTCCCTTCTCAGCTCTCCTCCCGGAAGCCAGGTCTGGCTGGGTGGTCGGAAGATACGGACATGCGGTTATCATCACTGCTGCTCTTCAATCCAATCCCCATGTTTCCTTCTCCGATGTTGATGACTCCAGGGAATGTCTTTGGATCACTTTTTTGGCAGTTCCACAGGCAAAATGCATTTGAAACCAGCCAAGAAGAACTCCTACTCCTGCCAAGATGGCTCCATCACTTGTCATGCCACACACCTGAGCTAGACACAGCAATCGCCAAATCTATGGAGGTAAGGAATGCTAATATCACTAGATTGATTGGATAAGACACCACATCTGAGCCAAAAAAGCACATTGCTGTCCTAAATAAGTCAGTGAACGAGTTGACAGAGCACTTGCAAGATTATGAAAATGGAGGAAGAATCTGGGGATCCTTTGAATATGTGAAAAGGCAAGTGGATCCCCCATATTCTAGAAATGGAACTCCGGACAAAGTGCAAACATTGACTCTCTAAAATGGCCCCTAATGTGGTGAGTGTCATTATTGCCAGAAGATTTATGTGTGTGAACATGGTTTTATGAATGAAAGTGAACCTGTATCCAGATGACTACCCCCCTCAGTTTAGGAGCAATTATACCAAATGAGTCACACATGCCGGTGCAACTTGCACCCTATATGTATGGTGTACACCCACACACTGTCCCTCTTTCTACCACCTGGGAAGGAAAAGACAGGACCAACCTTTACTACCAAGTGAGAATGAATGGTTACAGGTTCGCTTTTATGTAAAACCGTGTTTACATACATAAACATTCATTTTATTTCATTTCAGTGAACCTGTAACCAAATGACAACAGTAAACCAAATCAGTCATGAGGAGAGTAAGTTAGCACAACCTACAGGTCATAAACACAGAGGGATTCAATTATCTCTTAGTATAACAACAGAAAACAGATAGATTTGATTTGATGATTTGCTTTGCTGTGCCCGACCAAAGCTAATCATATCTGGCCCACTACCTGCGGGTGCAAGCGCACCTTGCCAGGGTGAGGACCACCCTGTAACTGCCGACACATTCTCGGGCCCTGGAAGAAAAAAAGCCCTCAGGAACACCCCCTTGGACTGAGCAAACAACAGCAGCCATTGCACTCTTAAATGCAGGGATAGAGACTTCAGCCCACCCTGACAGTTGACGTAAGACACCACAGTAGTGCGGTCCTTTCTCACCATGACCTGCCTCCCCAGTTTAATTGTGTGGAAGTGTCTCAGGGCCAGGTAAACTGCCTCCATCTTGAGGACTAATGCCAGGCTCTCTGAGCACATACCAGCCTTTCATCCAGATGGTTGAACTACCTGATGCACTTCCGCCGCAGAAGAACAAGTGCAGCATCCATGCGTTTTATGTACGTTTTTGGAGGAGAGCTGGTTTTCTGAACTCTGGGCCGTGTATCAGCCCCTCCAAATACACCAGCAGAAGCGCATTACTGCTAAGACTGTCTAGAGGCCATGGCTGCAGACTGATAAGCCTTAATCACCAACCCATCAGTGGTGCGGCAGTGTTAATGATGCTGTTCTGAACAGGAATTTATGACTTGGATGCTGTATATAATGGGGGTGACCCCTCCTCCCCCTTTATATATCTACATTTCATATTTTTTTGTGTCGGACGTGTGACATGGTCTCCCCCTTTTTGTTACTGTTTAATTTGTTGGTTTATCTTAGATATTTGTTTGTACTGGTCTGTGTATTTTCTTGTCTGTCAAAGTGGGCATAAATTGATGAAGATTGACTTCATTGTGTGGGGCTGCTACACCAATTGCATTATGACCCTTAATGCAAGATAGACGTTCTATATTTATCTGTATTGCTGATGCAACAATCAAATTTCCCCACATGGGATCAATAAAGGTTTATCTGAACTTAACATTTGTTGTTCTTGGTAAACCAATTTCCAGTGTCCATATTAACATAACAACTGTTGCTGATATGATTATTAAGCTAACTACTTATACCACAAAGCAAAACACAATGAGCCAAAACCAACCAAAAATTTTTGCAGATGTTTGAGAGCAATGTACATATACATTTTACTCAGAAGTACCCACAGGCCGAATGTATGTCAATGTACAACAAAACAATTTCCTACCTTAAATACATTTTGGAGGAAATCTGAATCCTGGGGTGGACACTATTTTTCACACATCTAAATGTGAATTGTCTGCAATAAACTCCACCGGAGATATTAAGGGAAAAGGTTTGGAAAATATATCCAAATATATCCCCTTGCAGATTTGCATATCATGGAAGACTGGACTATTGGCCTTGGCAGAGGTTTGCGCTCAATGAATGCCCTTCTAGTTATATATGGTTAATTGTTTGTGTACCGAATTGTGTCCTTTTTAGTGAGTACATTGTCCACACAGATATTAAGAGCCCGTTATCGTCTCTGTAGCCACAACAATGTCAGTAATCCAAGCAACTTTAATTGAGTTTGTGCTAAATATTGAACCACCGTTACCATAACAACCAGGTTTTCATGGACCCTTATTCACTTAAAAAAACTAATGCCCAGTCCCAAAACAAAGAAAACAAGGCTGTTAAAATATTATTTCAGACAGTTGTCACAAACAATTATAATAGCTACAACATAATTTCAATGAATATGCAAAAAACATTTAATTTGTAGAACAAATGTTTCAATCCGATCAAATCATGTTGACAAGTATTTCTGATTTGAAACTGCCCCTGATAACTTCAAGTTCATCCATACCACTAGATCTGATAAGAGAGATGATGGGATAGCTGTTGTCTTCTCTGATACGTCGTCTTTAATGTGTCAGCTTTTCCTGTACAACAAGAGTACACAAACAGTGTCAAAAATGTACTATTAATAATAATACCATGAAACCTTTATGAATACTGTAATTGAGTTGAGTTGTTCACATCGCCAACTGAGGATTCTGTGAACAGCTTCAACTCAATTGACAACATTGCACCCATTAAAACTAAAAACATGGAAAAACAAAAAGCCCCTCATGTCTTCGTCCCACCCACGGGAGATGTAAGTGTAGGAGGTGAGCAAGAGATGCGAGGAGAAAGGAGACCAGGCAACAGGCATTTATCAAAATCAGACATCCTTTCCTCGGAGCAATCATATAACAACATAACAACAGTACAGTAATAACAGTAATAACAACACAACAACAGTACAGTAATAACAGTAATAACAACATAATGACAATTTGAATATTCTTAAAGCTTGATTAAATGTGTGGCTAAAGTTTAGGTTAGTGATAATACATAACAATGATTCATCCTCTGGGGAGAATGCAAGTTCTCTGAACATTTTAGAGCAATCTGCCTGTTAGATTATGAGATATCTTCTGAACAATGTTGACATTTTGGCACTAATGGAAAGCTCAGGTGGTCACCAAAGTGGTGAAAAATGACTGTCATGAATATTCAGAGCAGATTTTTCTGGTGATATTTTGCTCTGTACCAAAGTGTTAGACAGAAGAAGCCTGTCTGACAGCAGTTTCCTCCTTTGTGTTTGCAGGTGATGAGTATCCTGAGTAACCCCAGCGGTGTTTCCTCACAGCCACAACATGACTTCTCCATCTCACCGCTCCACAGTGCCTTGGACTCCTCTCCTTCCAACGCCATCTCAGCCAGCTGCAGCCAGCGTTCAGCTGAGGCCTCCATTAAAACGGTGGACAGCCTTTCGTCATCCCAGTCCTACTGCCCCCCCACATACAGCACCACCAGCTACAGCATGGACCCAGCTGTGGCAGCTGCCGGCTACCAGTACAGTCAGTATGGCCAGAGTGAGTCCTGAGTCCTGCTAGTTGATTGTGACCATTGGTGTTGAAGCGGTTTAACCAAATTTCTTCTTTTTTTAAATCCACATTTATTCAAGGACAGTGAGTTATTCCTTATTCCATCCTATATCAGCAAGTGCATCCAACAAGCACTGTGGTGCAGAAATACCAAATACCAAGTGTGCCAGCAGGTCCTCGGTGCACGACAGACATTACTGAGTACTGACTGTTACAGTCTCAAGGAGATATTTTATAAATAAATGTTATTATATTACATATAATTGTTAGCTGCAGTCTCAAGGACCATAACAAAGCAAAATGCACAGGAGCAAGAAATCACAGAATGAAGCTGTCTGTTGTGACTTTGTGGCTTTGGCAACTGTAACCATCTTCTTCGGAAGTAAGAACGCCACCCCTACTATCTGTCTCGCTACATAAAGAGCACATGACTCTCTGCATTGCCACTGAATGTTGGCATTGGATGTAAATCCTGAGGTGTGGAATTGTCCAATATGAATGTGATTCCTTCGTTGTTGCCACACATCCTTTCGATCAGTTATAATAACATAACCAAAGTAATGGCTGAGATCTTACTTCACGTCTAATAACAAACATGATCGCTAACGTTTTAACTCAGGTTATATAATGAAACATGTCTTTAAGAAAATATCTCTGCCGCTATAACTGATCCTCTGTGATGTGAAGTGTGTGGTTTGGCTGTGGCCCTCCACCCCGAGCTCTCCCTCCTGCCGACAGATTATACAGTTTACTTCAGACATTTGACTCTTCTCTTGTTCTAGTGCAGGAAATTCCTGACAGATTAAAGCACATACTGTCAAAATAGCTGAGGCGTCTGTGTGTGTGTGTGTGGTGTGTTTGTGTGTGTGTGTGTGTGTGTGTGTGTGTGTGTGTGTGTGTGTGTGT
>CALSBV010012099.1:135938-156122 GCA_943590825.1 Bovichtus diacanthus | reverse complement strand
TGTGTGTGTGTGTGTGTGTGTGTGTGTGTGTGTGTGTGTGTGTGTGTTTGTGCACTTATGTTTGTGCATGTGTGTTAGTGTGTTATCAGATTGGCTTAATCTTGGCAGAGGACTCTCACCGTGACTGCTCAACAGGGATTTAAGGTATAAAGCTGGTTGACAGGAAAAACAGCTTCCTTTAGAGGGCCTTACTAAACCCTTGTGAAACACACACACACACACACACACACACACACACACACACAATGCTCCCCCACTTGCTGTCTGGGTGACTGCCATCTTGGCAGACAGACCTGCCCACCCATAGGTGCTCTTCTTTGTCTCATTCCTCAGCACAGAGTGACAGCTTCCTTTCTGTGCACGCAAGCATCCTAACTGACATGCCTTACTTATCTCCCCCTGATAGCCCAAACACACACATGCACACCCAAACACACCATGTCACATAACATCTGCTGTCAGCCCTCCTCTCTCCTGCCCTATAAAAGAGAAGTTATCACCAGCTGAACCGGGGAGGGAGAACATTCACCACTCAGACAGAAAAATATTCTGAGCATTAATGCCAGCTTTCCAAGAAGCACAGTTATTCTGGTGACTACCTGTCTCTGTGTTTCTGTCTGTTGAGCCAAACTGTTGGCTCCTTTTGTCTGTCTGTCAAATGGTGTTCTCTTGTTAGTCAGTATGATTGGACACAAAACAAAACAATTCTGCAGCAATATAATGCATTTTAAAGTCTAGAAATATTTAATATGTGTACTAACAAGTATTGTGAGTGTATCCAAAGCCTGATATAGTATCTTCTTCCCCTGTGCCATAGAGCTCCATTGTTGTCCAAAAACGATTTAAAGCACATCAATGAGCCACACTGTTGCACTGGGTGACGTGTTCCTTCATTACCATGAACACATTCTGTAATGTATTGTGATTTGATCCCACATACAGCATTTTGCTGCCACAAATACTCACTGAAGCGCAACAACAGTCTTTTTCCTAGAAATTACGTTTCAATACTACTCGTTTGTTTTTGCCAGTGAATATCATCCAGGAAACATTTATGTTTCCTCCAAAAGGTATCTGGCAAAAAAATTTAACATCTAGGAAGAGCTAATTTCATGTACTACACAGAAATCGTAAGGAGTTTGCCCGGGGTTCATATCGTGAGTGATGTGTGTAGTTAGTGAAAAACTGTAGGATTTGGTTGAATATTGAAAAAGTAAACGCATCCTGACCTGACCAGACATGTATAGTATGACAGTTTTGTGACTTTGCAGATATGTTAATTAAGAATCTTTCCTTACTGCCAAAGATATTTGCTGTTGCAGTACGTAAACTTAATTACTAGGAGACAGGTTTGGCATGACATGTGAATGCCACAGACAGGGTAGGGAAGTCACACAGTTTTGAGGTAAGGAACACAACCTTTAACACTTTGTCTGATTCAATCATTTAATATCATATATTATTATTATTATTATATTTAAAAATGGAAGACCCCCAGGTGCTATGTTTAATTCATGGTAGATTATGAAACTACAAGCATCATTCTACAATGACTATGACTAGGAGTGGGTTGCACCAACTGGTCTTTACTAAGCCTGGTACTAACTGCTAAATCAGTCTTTTTTAAGACCTCTCTTTAGAATGGACTTTAAGCCTAGTCTTAACTACGCCCGGTCTAAGTGATGCGCGTTCATGCGAATGCCCACACAACTATGGCGATTGCCTAGCAGCGTGCATTTATAGGATACATTGTTAATAATCTCCCGCTGTATTTCTAATCTGTAGCTATCATTTATTATTTGCGGCAACGTTATTATCATAAAAATTCCAACCAGCAGTGTCATTTTTGTTTGTGCAAATGAGCCATAACTATTCCATAAGAACTTTTTAATTGTAAAAGATATAAGCCAACTCAAATCTCAAATCAAATAACACTCAATTTTTCATTAGCACTGTCTCACCATCAAATTCCCACCCATGCAGCGCAGAGGAGAGGCCCGGACTGTGTGCGACTAACACTCGTTGTCATATCCAAGATAACATCAAATATAGGACTTTAAACATAGACTTTAGACATAAACTTGAAGGGCAAGTTTGACATGTTTTACTTGCCCGATCACTTACTTTCTATCATTTATTTATCAGTTGCCCGAACAGGCAACTGCCTGAGGCATTCCACTTGTCTGTATGCAGAGTTTACTTGCAACCAACTAGATAATGCAACCAGTTTAACGATTAGGTCAGGTTTAGAATTTAGATTAAGACCAGGTGTAAACCCTGTTGGTGCAACCGGCTTCAGAACTGTGGATGGAAATCAGTGTTAGTTGAACAATGGTCCAAAGCTTTAAATGGGCATTCCACTGATTTTACTTATAGAGATCAGTTAACTAGCCATTATGAGCTCTATTTAGCCTGTGAAAAAAGTTGTACAATGTTGGCTATGGCTCTGAATGAGTTCTGTCCAGTCTTAGTGATGTCATCAGGGCTTGTGCTAGGTGAGGAATATGAAAGATGTGGCTGCGGCTAATGAACAATGCTATTATTTGTAGGATCCATGTTTCTGAAGCTTAAGTGATTGAAAATAACTATTGTGATCCTAGACAATACAATCGCATCCCACAGTGCTCACAAGGGCAGTAGAAGGCAATAACTCAGTAACTGATGAGATTTTGGCAAAAGTTTGGAGATGTCACGTGCCATTGCTCCGTTTCAGCATTGTCATATAGCTCCATTTTCTTCCTTATTTTCATCTGCAATGCAATGTTATCGAGAGAAGCATCAATATAAATATTCCAAGTTTAAACAACATTTAGCTTCAATGAAGAGCTGGAATAACAGAAACTGACACGCACACACACAAACACACAACACACAAACACACACATAGACACAAAGATATAAATATATATATTCATCATTAACATCATTAACTCTGTCTCCTGTCTCCGATCTTCTCCAGCTGCTGTGGATTACCTGGCAAAGAACGTCAGCCTGTCCAGTCAGCGCAGGATGAAGCTTGCCGACCACTCAGCTGTATTGGGACTGCTGCAGGTCGAAACTGGCCAGGCCTACTAGTAGTCACCTGACATGCATGCAACATGACACCTTTTCACCAGCACAACCCGCACCTCCTGTTACCTTCCATACAAATCTCCCACAGACCATCTGTGTCATAGATTGACTATACAGTATATTGGGCTGATATTTAGCTTTTTTATACTTAATTCATCTTACTATTATCCAGGGTTTAAGGTTTGAATGATGCAGCTGTCCAAGCTTTAAACATTTCCCATGGGAACACTGTTCGGAAAATTGTTTTTTAATTGTTCATAATGCTCTAGATTTTGTACACAGCATTGGTATAACATGACTGGATAACTATAAACTAGTGATAAAAGCAATCACTATGTGAACCCTGAGCCAATGATCTTGGACTGGGTGTAACCTGTGACCTGCTATTTAAAATGTATTTCACATTAAAAAAAACAGCTCCTCTGTGGGTCAGCAAACAACAAAATGATGCATTACAGTCAGCCTGTAGTGGTGCATTCAGATGGAATGCTCAGCACCCGATTTTGTCTCAATTCATGGTTTACATCCATTGTGTCATTACATTGTCACTAAATACATTTGTTCACATCAAGAACTCCCTTCGCATTCAGTCTAAAACAAGGTTTGCGTTTGAAATCTTCCAGGACCGGCACCAATTTTTTCAAAGTCCCATACAAAATGGGTGAAATTCCAGTCAAATATTATCTGCGTCTATTAAAAGCATTATTAACAGAATTATTGTTAGATTATAAGACATTTATAGGCATTCATAAGAAACTTGTTAGTTTATAGACTGCTTAAGAACGTCAATAATAAGCCTTATAAGTTCTAATAATTAATTATAATAGCATTAAATACACATTTATTGATTCTAACCTCTTGCCTATTCTATAATTGTTTAACTTTTACAAAACAGTTTTTTTGCTTTATTAAGATTAAGACATACTTTATTTAGCTTCTTTTTTTTTTTTGCAGTTAACTATGCATGGTTTTTGATTTTTTAAGATTTAAAATATGACATGCAACAAATTTCCCGAGGCTGGAACTGACCACAGGAAGTTGCAGTTTTGTGGCATGTGCTGTAATCACTCGGCTACGAAGGCGCTCGACAGCAAGCGGGGCTTCTCTCAGCTCCTGCGTCTGGAATGAGCACTACATGTTGTCAAGGTTGATAAAATGGGAATGAAGAAATCATTTTCCATTTAAAATTTATATCATTTTGATGTCAATGAGAATTTCTTTTTTTAAATAGTACAATTACAGTATATTCCAACATATTGACATTGTTAAAGACATTCGGAAAACGTGATATAAAACACCACGTATCACATCAACAAAAAAAGGGTGTAATTGTAACATATTTGTTTTTTTACAATATACAATTTACCTGAATGTTTAAAGATACTGTAATTGTATAAATAATAATATTTCCTTTTTTTTCAAAGGCCGGTTTGGTTTTTCTATGGTTTATAGAATTTCTTTGTGGCTGCATGTGGCTGCCATTTACATGAAAAAGATGGACAGTAAAAAAAAGTGTGTTTAAAAGAGTGATTTTGTGCTTGACCGCTGAAACACTGTATTGATATGTAGTTTTTTTTATCACATATTATCACCTGTGACAACATGTACTGTTGCGGAGCTGCGATAAAAGGCATAGCTGACTGTAGAGAGCCTTCATAGCCAAGTGGTTACAGTGCATGCCACATGACTACAATCACGCCTCCGACTCCAGCCTTGAAGACTTTGTTGCGTCATATCTTAAATCTTGAAAAATCTTCTTAAAAAAAGTATAGTCAACTGTTAATAGTGCATTAAAAATGAGCTATTAACCTTAATAAGACATTGTTCTTCCTTTAGATCCTGTACCTGCAAAAAGCATAGTTAATAAGTGTGTAGTTAACTGCTAATAAACGCATAATAAAGTATATATTGATCTTAATACAGCAACAAACAAGGTAAGTAAAGGTTTAACAATGATATAAAAGGTAAGTCAGTTAAACTCAATAAATGTGTTTGTAATGCTATTATAAACACTTATAAGAAACTTGTTGACAGTTCATAGACTGCTTAAGAATGTTAATAAACGACCTACGAGTTTCTTATAATTGTTTATAATCTAAAAATATATGTGTCTATAATGCTAATATTATAATAAATTATTATAATGCTAATTACAATCACCTTAATATAAAGCGTAACTAATGGAGGCTGTATAAAGAATGATGTGGAGCCACAGCATCAGCGGTCTCCCTGACTTCACACTGGGACTCGTCTCCTTTACAATGCTCTATACAACCAAGGAGTTTAAGAAGATTCGTTTTTTTTTTTTTTTAATAGTAGGATATGTGGACATTTAATTTATGCCGAATACAATTCCAATTGTGCTTAGAGGGAATCATTTTCACTGGACATTATGACTGGAGAAATTTAGATATGTCGGACAAAAAAATGATAATTACCGGATTATGGAAACCCTGGTCTGAACACACCTTAAGGGAACACAGCCCAGTTACTCTGCAAAGTCACCTCCATGATCAATAATATTCAGTTTCATTCATTGACATGTTTTTCTGCTTGTGTTGTAAGACAACTGCACACGTGATTTGATAACAGATCATGAATTCTACCTCAAATTCAAGTGCGTTGTACTTCTGACCACACACAGCATCACAGATGGGTGGTGAGAATTGAAACCACTTGAGGTCAGCAAAAACAAGATTTTGAGCTGCTATCTTTAAGTAACAGCGACCTAAATAGACAGATTGTTCCTGGCTGAGTTTTAGTGTTTGAACTTTTTATTCACCTTCAGAAAAATAAAATGCAGGGACAACCCATAATACTTTGTACTTTTTAGGTGAAACTGGTCAACTTTATAGATACTGAATATCAGCACAAGATATTGGCAGCTTAAAAATAAAAATAAATGTGTTTTGTGTTCAGGAACTCATGTGTGTGTAAGTATGTGAGGGAGATAAACACCTCTGTAGCAGACTGATATGGACTTATTCAGCCAATCCTGATGAGATGTCTCTGTTCTGACACTGCAGTCTCACTTATCAACAACGAGACCTCCCGAAGATCTTTGGCAATAGTTGGAGGTCCAACAACGTCCTGACTGAGCAGCTGACATTCAGTGTGACGATCACTTCCCACTTGGTTGCAGGCAGACATTTCTCCAAGTAGCTCAGTGCCGATCCTTACCTTTCTTTTCTTCACATCTTCTGATTCTAGTTCATTTAACGTCTACTCATTGCATTTATCTATGAAAACAACCACTGGGTTGTACTATGACACACCAACACCAACTGTTCTTAACTACTCTTTAGACAATAAATGGATTTTAATGAGGCATATCAGCAATTACAACTGGACTAGGTTCAGTTGGTAAATTATTCAAAATAACTTTTTTATCATATTTGCTGAAACTGTCCCTATACCCTGACAGTAGTGCATGAGACAGATACTCTGCCTCCTCCTGTGGCCTAATGGCATTTGCAAGATTCCACCGCGCCCAAAGGAAAACATCCAATCAGAGCAGAGGATCCTCTAACACAGTGGTAATCGCTGCTCTTAAATTCCGATCTAACTCTCAAACTAGGCAATGTTGAGGATACAGGAACCTGAGTATCTGTCTCATGCACTGCTGTCAGAATATAGTGACAGTTTCAACAGATATGATAAAAAGTTTTTTTTATTAAACATTTTATATAAATATTTATTAGTTACCAATTGAACATTAACAGTGTTGTTTAATTCCATAAGTAAATCTTTCATTCTTGCTAAATGTGCTACTTGAGGAATTACGATGCTGTGTAGTAGACTATCTTTCTCTTCCACATATCAAAGTGAATGTTCATATTGAGCATACCTGCAAATTGTTTACTGTCAATGTTTTCATGTCATCTAACCATGACAACTAAAATATGGTTTAGGATGGTTGCAGATGCAAAAATTAGCTATAGTGCCTGTGTCTTAAATCCTAAAGTTTCCTCGTAGTTCACTGTTGATGTGCTGAGACGCCATACAGTTCACCAATGAGGTTTTGGGAGTGTAGAGTTTTGTTCACTTCCAGCAAAGAACACTTTCCAGCAAAGAGTATTATCCTCCCTTTTTAATGTAAAATATCTGCAGAAAGTGTTGTGTTTCAATTACAGTAGCTTAACAGCCGTTTAAAAACATTGCACAGTAGAGGCAACAAAAAATTATTTCTGAGTGACACAGTATTTGACATAGGAACACACACAGTGTTTATACCTGGCCATTATTTGAATACCGGCTCTCATTTGAGATTTGTATATATATATAGAATTCATGTTTGAAATAATCAAAAATGATTATGCGTCACAACATAGATAAAAAAAATGTTCCACTCAGAATATATATAAAGATAAATGACCATTTTGACATGTTATAAAGATTCCAGTAATGTCAACCTCAAAAAAGATAAAGCAGTACAAACTACACTAGTTCCATAAAAGACTCTATTGAGGATGTGTAGTACAGTCCATCTGATCACCCATACTGACCAAAGGGAAAGTTTCTCGCCAATTCCACTCCTACATACTGTCCACAGGAACTATTGCACTGCTCAGGAGTGGAACAACAATGCTGCAAAGATGCCACCGTATTGAAGTGGAAACCACTTCAAGGTTTGGAGGAAAAACAGACCAAACGGAGAATCATTCCCCCTATCGCATCATTCCCCCTATCGCATCATTCCAAAACAAAAGAAATACTTGAACAATCAAAATGTGCTTTTGCATTATTAAAGTTGTCTTTATTTTTTTCTTCACTCTTTGTTCTGTGTTTGATGACATGTCAGAGAGAAGCTAAGTGTTCCTCAGCTCATATCATGAATTTAAAGATGATGCCATGAAATTAAACTGATCCGAGTTTGATGAATTTATTTCCATGTTCACTGGATGCTGGTGTCCATGTATGCCTCCGGGGAGGGCAATCATCCCTGTCTCATACAGAGGCTTAAATAATTTCATCTCTCCGCACCTCCACAAGAGCCATGAAAATTCTTTAGACGCTGGCTGTAATGACCTTCTACCTTGTGTATATATATTTTTTTTTACTGACAGCAAACAATCAAATGTACAGTTATGCTCATTCACCCCCACCCCTCCTGTTCACCTCTTGGTCCTTTCTCTGCTTGTTTTGTTCTGCTTTCTGGCATGTGTGTATGTTACCATAGTATAATTTATTCTCCTTGTATGAAGTATTAGACTAGTGACAAATTTGTATTGGCATTTACTCCCCTCTGCCCCTTGGTGTGTTAACTGTAACACTGGCGTAACTGTCTGTTCATTAAAGCTCTACAACTGGAGCAAGACCACAGGGTTGTGCTGGATACCCACTCTTTATTAACAGACTCTGAACTTGTTGTTCATAGGCAGTACAAAAAAAAGAGGGAAAAAATTATTCAGCATTGTGAATTTATTCTTAAATGTGTACCTTATTCAGGACCAGAGTTTTAGAAAGTAACAGCTTTTTTTTAGTCAGTCATTCAATTGTTGTGTGTGTTGTTCAGGTGCATAATAATGTAAATTGGGTTGTGATTATTTATGTAAACTAATATCAAGATGCAAAGTCTTAAGTAGGCCTGGTTTATGTAAACAAACAGTAGTGGCTACTATGAAGAGGGAAGAAAGACCAATGAATTCGGACCTCAGATAAATGTAAAAACAATCCACTTCATGGCTGCCTCGACAGAAAAGCCCATCTGCTGTGGCTTTTATCAAGTGTCCATCCTCTACCCATACTCTTGTTCCTCATAATGACCTCAGCATAACCGAAACACAACACAATTATAAGCCATACCAGTGTTTTTTGTATTTTGTACACAAATATATGTAAAAAATGTTAACAGTGTTTTTTATTTTACCAGTTTATAATTCAACTTGCAGACACTTGAAAGTTGATTGATGTAATCCATCCCCAGCAAAAGCTTTTTGTTTTTACTGTAGTACTGACAACATTTTGTGCAGGTAAATGTACCTTAATATAGCCAACTGAATACAACATTTCAAAATTAAACAGTAATGTAGGAAACAGAAAGTAATAATGGAAATGTACTCACAGACATTATTGTCTTTGAAACAATGCAGGTTGAGCCCCTCATTTTTATTTTTGTCAAACTTCAGCTATCATTGCACGGTAATGCTGTTGTACGATCAGGCTAAAATTACTACTCTGCAATATGCAGTATCCGAAAAAGTTAAACTTCAAAAGCCACTTGAGTCTAGACGTGGCAAAAGTCATGGTGGACTGTACGTAATAAGCAGAGCAGGCAGGCTGATGCAGCCTCAGGGTGATCCCATTGGAATGGATGCTCACACAGGCTATAGTGAGAAGGGCTGAGCTGCAACAAACTGCAAAGACATGATACATCTGGTGAAGTGTTCAATACATAAAACGTTGATGTCCAACACTGTCTGAGGTACAAAGGAAAGGGAGAAGTACTGTGGATAATGGAAGTCAAGTGTTTGGGCAGAGGAAGGTAAGGATGTCAGCAATCCTTCGCAGGCCTATATACTCTTTGAACTCTTTATGATCGTAATTAATTCTGATATTTGTTCAGTTGATAGCATGCAGAGTGTGTTACAGAGATAATCCATGGGCCAAATTATTTTCCTATCGCATTGATGACATAAACCCTTATCATGATCTAACCCCCGCTTCGATAATCTATAACTCTCCAGGCTTTGAGGGCTTTGATGACAGCTCCTGTGATTGAAGATAATAAAAATCCTTTGTAAAGGCTAAGCAGAATGAATGGAATCGTGTAAATGAAGAATGCCGTGTGAGCCGAACCATGCTACTTTGTAAAATGTGCTGGCAAGGAGCTGCAAATTAGTTAACTGCCTCATCGTCAGTCGCTGCCTGAGGACTGAGAACATGGAAGGCCCGATTAGCACTGTTCCAGAAAGTATCTGCAAAGCAACCCCTCCTTGTCATGTATATGATGAACAAAGAGGCATATTAAACAAACAAGGACATGTCATTCAAAAAGATTTGAAGTCTTAATAGTGTTCATTCTCTGAATACAATTACACCTAACGTGAACATCAAGCTGCTTCTTAATCTACAAATCCGTGGTCTTGTCCACCTCAGAGGCCCTGATATCTTCCACGACAGCGCTCAGGATTTCAACCTCTCCTCCTCTCTCCTCATCCTCCTCCTCTCTTCTCCTCCTCCTCTCTTCTCTTCTCTTCACGTGAAAAAAGAAGGAATCTGCAGAAAGACAATATGCCCCTGCTGCTTTCATTTAGGGGAAACACTGAGGTTTAAAGGCTCAGTTTCACAATGAAAGTCGAGGTGAGAAACCTGCTATCACAGCCTCCTCCTGGTTGCATCCCACTACTCCCTATCATCTCTCTAACATTGCTGTATTGTTTGTGTGTCTTTGTTATATCATATTGGTTTAACAGAGGACAATTTCAGACAGACAGTCTCACCTAGAGGTGTACAGAGACGTCATTATCTGTATCTGTAGGTCTCTTCTTCATTGGCAGAGTAATTGTTGTGCTTTCAAAGCATCAAATTGATTTAATTTTGGCATATAATTAATTATAAAATATATTTCACACATATTTCTCTCTTTTTAATTAAACTAAGTTTTATGAACTGTCTGAACCCCACCACCACCGACTCTTTAACTGGGGGACATTAAACAATCAGAAACTGAATTTTCCATGAAACCTATGGCTGATACATACAGCATGTTAAATCTCAAACCAATTGATATTGACTGAAATACAAGGAGAGTTTTTTCAATATTTCAATATTTTTTAAATGGAAGAAATTTACACTTACGGCTAAAATCTACAGGTTCTAAGCTTCATTGTGAAATACAGGTTGAAGCTGATTGCTCTGCAAATACACACTCTTGGTGCAACAAACAGAAACACATGGCTACTTATTATACAAAATCATGTCATCGGACCATGTTGGGGTACTACAGAATATAACTATATAGCTAAAATCTACAGGTTCCAATTCCCATTTTGATGTGTATGTTACAGTGGTTTGAAATAAATCCAGCAGGGACCATACCAAGTTTTTAGGGAATCCCAAAAACAGACAGCTGGACAGAGAAGTTCAAACCCTGCCTGCTGTCACTGCTTTCGTGATGTAGACAGACCTTTTTTTCGTTTGACATAACATTTTTTTCACATTTCTCGAATGTGTAATATGCTAATATTAGTATTGTATAATTGTATAATAGTATTGGACATTCTACTTATGTGGCTTTCATGCAAATTCATTTGACATTTCTTCACAGCAAATGTATGGTAGCAATACCTTCTCATAGTGACAAATAATAATAATAATAATTATAATAATACATTTTATTTATCAAGCACTTTTTAAAAAGGTACTCAAAGACGCTTAACAGATACATATTATTGATAAATACATTACAAAATCAAGACATCATTTAAAATACATAAAAATGATTATACATTAAAACCAGATCTGAAAAGGTGAGTTTTGATTTGAGATTTGAACATGGAGAGATCGGTATAGTCACGGATTGAGTTCCAGAGGGAGGGGGCAGTGATGGAGACGCCTCTGTCACCCCAGGTCCGGTGCTTGGTCCTTTGTGGCTGAGACAGGAGGTTGGCGTCGGAGGAACGGAGGGTGCGGCAGGGTGTGTGATGATGGAGCAGGTCGGTGAGGTAAAAAGAGAAAGAGTATATAAAAATATTTCTGTGGTGGGAGAGGAAAAGCTGTAAAAAGTAATTTCATGGAGCAGAAATGAACAGCACCAGAGTATATTCTTTTTGGACTACAATAAGTTCCTAAAGACATTTAGTTTTTTTTACACTTTACACGTTAAAATAGAAGAGATTCAACTAGTAGTTGCAAAACATTGGAATACATGTGCTTTAATGAGCAATTAACCTCAATTGAAAGATCACAGGATCAGCTAGATGTCCACAGTAATGAGTATTAGCAGTCAGAACAAATGTCATCACTCTGTGAGTAGAAAGTGTCATGAGGAATGCAGTGATTGTGTCTGTAGAAGTTCGATCCCCCTTCTGCAGCAAGCCCAGGGTATTGTGCACCGCTGTTTCAAACACTCAACCCTGTCACAATGAAAGCGCTTACAAAACCTAATATCTCCCTAAATCCCATAATTATTCCAGGATACATTATGTACCTGGGCCCCAGCTGTCCGATCACGCAGTGAGGGGATTGCACTTTCTACAGTCAGCTTACATGAGACAGATTGCTATGATTGGCTAATAATATTAGCTTGTACAGTAAGTAGTGTGCTTAAGCAGTGTGAATCAGACAGAAGAATACATGTAAAATAAATTGCTATCCTCTCCACCTCCATCTGCACTGCTGTTGTTAGCCGCTGTTATTCTTAACGTTCCCTCTTTTATTTACCTTGCAGATTTCATTTTCTCAGACAACAGAGGAAAGTGCAAGGTAATATATTTTTTTGTAACCACTTCCTCTTCTTTCATTTAGTGTGAGGGTTTTCCTTAAGTCTGGTGTCTTTTATGTCTTATCGCTGCAGTCTCCTGAATGTATGATTACTGAGCGCTATAGCAACCTCTGTTGTTTGGTGCTGCACTCTCACACCCTGCCCCCTCATTCACATCATCCCACTCATTCTAATCTCCTCACGCCAGTAGCACTTTGAAATTAAGCTGGGAGGAGGCTGGGTGTCTTACTAACCTCTCTGCTCCGACACCAGGCCCTCAATCAGCCTCATTGTGGAAAAATACTTTAGCTCGTCTGAGTCAACATGTCTGAGCTGACAGCCGCTCTGTAAACCTTGGCTTTAAAAAGCAACATGACTTGCTGATGCCCAACTGGTTCCACACAGCAAAAAAATGCAGATAAATCGCTTATGTACATTTCTTATTGGCTGTTGTGATTGCCATAAATGGTGCTACAATTTCAGATCAGTTAATGGCCATTATATGGTAATGGAACACTGACAATGAATTAAATATTGGCACTACAACCTTTCATTTAACAGAAGTCATCTTCTAATAAGCATGAAATATTGGCATGGATGAATGCCCAGGAAGCATTTTTGAGATAATAGCATGCCATATCATAGATTATAATTTGAATTGAAACAAACCTTTCACCCAATTCAACTTGAAATGGACATATTTCTATACAGCATTCTGACATTGCATTAACACAGCACATAGGTCATTAAACTATATGTAAACCTAGACTTTTCCCTCCCTCTTGGATGGTTCCTTGGCAGGTTCCTGAGGGATCCCTGCTGGGGCGTCAGGTACTTGGCTATGTGGAAATCAGTTGCAATGGTTTATCTACCCACCAGGTGGAGCAGTGATGGAGGCTGACGCAGTTTACTGCAGCTGAAATAATCTTATCATATTTGACATGAAAAAATGTGCTTCCAAGACAGAGCATATTTTCAATGATTATTATTGTATCATGATCATATCATAAAATTGTGTCTTTTCCATAAATGTAGTGTAATGATGAAATCAGGTCATGACAATATTATACTGAAGCTTTTTTGTAAAACACAGAGATTGTTGTTATTCTTATACATTAAATAATGTGTTATTCAACAGAGTGAAAATGAAAGCAATATGAGTGGGAAATAAATGCTATACAGAGATACATAACTGTGTGCGTCCAGCGGCACTGATCTGAACAGCTGATTTCAACAGTACAGTAACAGGCAGGAAAAATGCTCTTTAAACAAATAAATAAATAATTTAATGCATACGTTTGACAAATAATTACATGTGTGTAGTAGACAGCGTTATTTAAACTTAATAAAGTTTAAGTTTCATTAATTTAGTGTAATGATGAAACACGTTCAAACGGGCAGTGTGAACCCTTACAAAAAACCTGTGGTGGCAGCAAGAAGAATAAAGAGAGCAAATGTGAGCTGCCAGCTGACGATCAGAGCAGCAGAAAAGTGAAAAAGTTGTAAAGTGGTGTTAAATGTACAGAATAGGTTTCAGTGAGTATGTCGTGCCCGTTCCTTTTTGTATCACAGCTCGTGTGCTCGTATGGAGCAGCCTTTTGTGCTCCATTCAACATCATATCCCGAATATGGACAAAACCGGGATAAGCCTCATAACTATTTTCTCCCTTCCTCCCTGTGGATGAGTATGATTTTTAAAGTTGTGTTTTTGGTGTTTCAAGTGTAAAGCACTTTATGATGCATTATGTGAATGAAAGATGCTCTGAAAATAAATTATTCTTTCATTCGTTTATAATCGGGATACTCCATATAAACAGATTTAAAGCACGTTACGTTACGTAGTTTCAGCGTTAGCAGCGTCAAAAACCATAGCAATGATAAAATCTCAAAACACATTTTATTGCCGAATTTAAAATATTGCTGAAGCTGAAATCATTATCTTATCATATTTGATGCGAGTAAAAGTGGTTCTCACACAGAGTAATAGAAACATTTACTGATTAGTATAGGCTTACGGCAAGAGCGTTCAGTGAAAAAAAAAAGATTTTGATAACTTTTTATCGTCAGGGTCTTTACTTCTACTGAGTACTGAGTAAATTTGAAGTCGATCGGATTAAATCTTTCAGAGGAGTTTGTTAAAGTACAGCACCTGTAAAAAAAATTGCCTAAAATTGCAGATGAAATAAAAAAATGGCCGACTTTCTGTTGGGTTTATGGTACACCTCCAAGAGATGTATTTCTCCACTAGATACATATATCGACCAAAAATCATACGTCTACGTGAAATTTAAAAGTAGGGGTTTTTACATTGAAAACAGAAGTGGACGTGGCTCACACAATTTTTCACGCCCAAGCCAACGACCAATGTCAAATATCTACTTTCACCAGTTTCTACACATGTGAAAAGTTTTATCAGTTTTCCAGCAACCCAAGTACCCCATGAAATGCCCTCAAAGACCACAAATAATAATAATAATAATAATAATAATAATCCTACCAGTTACAATAGGTACTTCATTCCGACTTTGTTGGTGCTCGGGCCCTAATTATAGTTGCAAGCAGCGATGAACGGCCCTCGCTCATCCGCACACATTGGGTATACTCGCCTGCACAATTACACAGGAACGCTCAGCTGAGCGCAATGATGCCTCCCACAAGTGTCTACGACAAATGGTGCATGAGTTATATAAGGGGGGGGGGGGGGAAGTCCACAGTGATGCTGTTGGAGGAAAAAGTTCACGTCTGGGCCAGAAAAAAAGTCAGCTTCCCAGATCAGAGCTATTCAGAGCGACTTACAGTGAACTAACTACAGGGACAGTCCCCCTGGAGCAATTTGGGGTGAAGTGCCTTGCTCAGGGGCTCAATGGTAGCAGTATTGAACTCACAAGCTGCTGGTGTTCTATTTGAAAGCCTAACCACAAGACCACTAGACTACCACCACCCCCCTGTTTTTCTAGCTTGAGTTAGAACGAACTGTGGGCTTGTGAGCAAGGTATGGAATTGGTGGGATGTGTACAGGATCACTGAATGCTCCATGGTTAATGAAGAGGCTTTTTGAAAAGCAGAAAGCGATGCAGCTAATCCCTTATAACAAGGTGGCAAGCCTGTCTCAATGTTATCTAATTTGGTGCTGTAATATGCCAGTGTTTTTTTTTCGTGTTGGTGTATCTTGCATCAATACCACACGGGCAAATCCCAATTGTTCTGCAACAAATAAATGGAAAGGATTGTGCTTTAGGAGTTTTGGTTGTAGCTTCTATTTGTGAAGGAGCGAGTAGACTCTTATCCCCACATTATCTTCTTCCCATATACTCAACTTCTGCCTGACAGAATTGTAACTTATCTTTACTGACTTTGTGCCCTCCCTTTGCCAGTGCTCTTGACATAGCCCTGTGCTACTTGTTTGTAGGTGTACTGCTGTCCCTGATAAGTAAAAGCAAATAAATGTTGCAAGACTGGATGCAATGGTACACTGAAAAAATATTAACAGGGTGTTGCAGGGGCTCTTTTTCTTTATTAATACCCCTGCTGTCAATAGGCCCTCAATAGTGGGTCTGATGCCTACAACAGTATGTTGCATTAATTGATATTGTTTTCTGTACAGCAATTTGGCTCCTTGTTTAAGCTTTATATGTATGGACTCTGCTGATCAAAACTTGCCCTACATCTGTCTTGTGTTTTTACCATACTTCCTGTGGTACTCGTTTTAGCAGATCTTCATGTTCTGTTATTAATGATAATTGTACAGGAGTTCTCTGATTTCCGTTAGTCCCTCATCACATGCTCGTAATGATATTCTGATATACTGTCCATCTGACGAGGTGTGAATGTATTTGCTCTTGGTGGACTCCCATTCCTGCATTTGTAATGCTGCTTTTACCATTGACCCAAGTTTGTGAGATTCATGTCCTTTTGCCACCAGCAGTGTGACGTGGGGAGGGACATTTTGGACTAGGAACCAGTCTTGTAGTTCAGAGGGGAGCATTACAGTATGGTTTTCTGTTAATCAGTTCCTTCCAACATTCCTCCTAATCCTTGAGCATCATACATGAGAGTACAACGGAGTGGCAGCTGTGGCTCTGTTGCATGTCCCAGTTGAGTTTGTGCCCAAAGTTTCCATGTGTCCCATTTTTGGAGCAGTCTGGATTTTGGCATTAGTCTGAGCCAATACACCAAGGGTTAAACTTGGTTATCCAAGGCATTGCCATTGGACAACACGTCCAATGGCAATGCCTTGGATAACCAAGTTCAACCCAAATGGGTACAGTATTGCCACCAACACCCCGCGCAACAAGGTATTGCCTTTTGACATGTGTCCACCTCCAACACCTTACTGTTGGGCATGGGGTAAGCCAATTGGACAAGTTGATATATTGATATTGATATACAATATTGATATCTACAGTGCATTGGTCTAAGAGGCATGAACTTACAGAACAGGTTCCTAGACTCCCCAGGAGAGGCCTTCCACCCCTGGGCCATGTTTGAGGGATGTCCAGGTCTTGTTATACACTCTTGAAAGACATTGGAAGGGGGCTTGATGGGGCATGATGGAGGGATGTATAGGCATGGTTATACACTCTTGAAATACATTGGAAGAGAGCTTAATAGGGTAGGATTAATTGATAGGATTGATTGATCTCTGCGGCTGGGCAGACACACTTTGGGACCCTGGAAGGAGGATGGGGACAGTTGGAGGTCTGTCCCCAAGGTATGGCGATTCCAAAGTTTCAGGGGTTTCGCTCTTAGCATTGGACTGCAAGCCATGAAGCAAAATACCGTACGCTCGATGTCTATCTGAGAGTGCTGCAGCAAAATGTAAGGAAGTGATTCCATCGGCACTTAATTCATAACCATGTCTCAATATCAATGTAACAGAGGACTCCTGTGCTAACTTTTGTCCCAAATTAATCATCTTGTTGATAGAGCTGCAGCCTCACTGCGAATTACACTTGACTTGATAATAAAACAGAGAAAGCAAGCTCCGTGGCTTAATCAAATCAAATCAAGTTCATTAATATAGCCCAATATCACAAATTATACATTTGTCTCAGTTGGCTTTACTGACTGTAAACATACGACACCCTCTGTCCTTAGACCCTTGCCAAACCCGCAAACTAAAACTAAAGTCGAGAACACTTGAAAGGAAATGGCGTTCCACCAAGCTGGAAGAATCTCTTTTAATCTGGCTAGATATTCTTAAAACATATAAGAAATCTCTACGTAAGGCCAGAGCAGCTTATTACTCTTCATTAATAGAAGAAAATAAGAACAACCCCAGGTTTCTTTTCAGCTCTGTAGCCAGGCTGACAGAGAGCCAGAGCTCTACTGAGCCTTCAACTCCTATATCGCTCAGTAGTGACGACTTCATGAGCTTCTTTAACCATAAAATTATGATTATTAGAGACCAAATTAATGAAATAAATCTCCTCTCCTCAATTGGTAATGATTTAGCTTCTAATACAGGAACCTTAAAAACAGCTGTAACACCTGAATTACATCTAGACTGCTTTTCTCCAAACGAACTTAACCAACTAATTTTAACAATTTCGTCGTCTAAACCATCAACCTGTCTCTGAGACGCGATTCCAACTAAGCCGTTTAAAGAAGTTTTACCCTGAATTAACACCTCGTTATTAAATATGATAAATCTGTCTCTATTATCTGGCTACATACCACAATCCTTTAAAGAAGCTGTAATAAAACCTCTACTTAAAAAGCCCAGTCTTGATCCAGAGGTTTTAGCCAACTATAGGTCGATATCTAACCTTCCTTTTCTTGCTAAAATCCTTAAGAAAGCAGTCACAAAACAGTTGTGTGATTTTCTATATAACAATACTTTATTTGAGGCTTTTCAATCTGGATTTAGAAGTCATCATAGCACAGAGACGGCACTGGTGAAAGTTACCAATGACCTTCTATTGGCATCAGACAAAGGACTTGTCTCTGTTCCTGTCTTGTTAGACCTCAATGCTGCTTTTGACACTGTTGACCATGACATTCTACTACAGAGAGACTGGAAAATTTCATAGGCATAACAGGAACTGCACTGAACTGGTTTAAATCCTATTTATCTGAGCGATCTCCATTTGTACGTGTTAACGATGAATCCTCCATGCAAACCAAAGTCATGGAGTGCCGCAAGGTTCTGTACTTGGACCTATTCTATTCACCTTATATATGCTTCCTTTATGCAATATTATAAAGGAACCACTCCATAACCTTTCATTGGTATGCAGATGATACCCAACTATATCTATCAATCAAGCCAGATGAAACCAATCAATTATCTAAACTTCAAGCATGTCTTAAAGAAATAAAAAATTGGATGTCCTGCAACTTTTTGATGTTCAACACAGACAAAACTGAAGTTATTACACTTGGCACCAAACACATCCGAAATGCATTTTCTAATGGCATAGTAACTCTGGATGGCATTAACTTGGCCTCCAGCTCCACCGTAAGGAATATCGGAGTTATCTTTGATCAGGATATAAAACACATTTCAAGGACTGCTTTTGTTCATCTACACTACATTGCAAAAATAAGGCACATCCTTATTCAAAACGATGCAGAAAAGCTAGTCCATGCATTTGTTACTTCAAGGCTGGATTACTGCAACTCCTTATTATCATGTTGTCCCAAAAAATCCCTTAAGACTCTTCAGTTGATCAAAAATGCTGCGGCACATGTATTGACAAGAAACAAGATCATATTACTCCTGTTTTAACTGCTTTGCACCGGCTCCCGGGAAAATACAGAATAGAATCGTTCTCCTGACCTACAAAGCGATTAATGGTCAGGCTCCAGTTTATCTTAAATATCTCATAGTCTCTTATAACCCAACTAGAGCATTGTGCCTCCAGAATGCAGGGTTACCTGTGGTTCCTAGAGTCTCTAAAAGTACAATGGGAGCCAGAGCCTTCAGCTATCAAGCTCCTCTACTGTGGAACCAGCTCCCAGTCTGTGTTTGGGAGGCAGACACCCACTCCACATTTAAGAGCAGGCTAAAGACTTTCCTCTTTGATAACGCTTATAGTTAGGGCTGGCTCAGGTTTGCCTTGGACCAGCCCCTAGTTATGCTGGTATAGGCTTAGACTGTCGGGGGACTCATTCCTCTCTTTTCCTCCTTTCCCTTTCTCTCTCTCCTCCTCTCCCTCTCTATCTATATGCATTCATGTCTCTTAATAAATGCATGTCACTAACTCATCATCCGGGGCATCATCCGTGGAGTTTCTGTGTCTCTCATCTGGCAGGTTGCCACTATTAAAGGTTACGTCTGGATCATGAATTGTGGCTGCGCCTGTTGCTCTGGTCCTGCCTGACGCTTGCGCTAATATATATATATATATATATATATATATATATAAAAAATTTTTTCATTATTATTCTTTTTTTTACATCCTCCTGGATCCGATCACATCATCATATCTGTCACATAGATTGTCTATATTGTATTTTTTTACTTTGTTGTCCGTCCTGGGAGAGGATCCTCCTCAGTCTCTCCCTGAGGTTTCTTCCAGATTTCCCCCTCTAATTGTTGGGTTTCTTTTTGGGAGTTTTTCCTTGTGTGGTGCGAGGGTCTAAGGACGGAGGGTGTCGTATCCTGTACAGTCTGTAAAGCCCACTGAGACAAATGAGTAATTTGTGATATTGGGCTATATAAATAAACTTGATTTGATTTGATT
>CALSBV010012099.1:108545-130938 GCA_943590825.1 Bovichtus diacanthus | reverse complement strand
TCATTGGCGTTTTGGAAAAATCATGACATTAGTTTTACTGGCAGGGCCCAGTTCTTACAGAACCTTTCGACTATGTCCAGCTGTTGTTGTAGTCCTTGTTCAGTAGGAGACAGTAGAACAAGGTCATCAGCATAAAACAGATGCTTCAAATTCCCCACCTAAAAATATATTTTCCCTGGATGTTCGTCCCTAGTATGTTACAAAAATTACCCAGTCTCATAATATTTAGGCCCTTTTTCCAGAGTATCTATTAAAAATAGCAAGCAGGTTGTCCTGGTGGAGCGGACGGCATGGTAAGCGTCAGATCAAACCCAAATGACTACCTGAAAAAAACCTTTCATACACTTATTTTTAGTTTGATTATATTATTGTATTTTCTTTTAATCAAAACTTGAACTTTCAGTTACATTTTTCAAATGATCAAAACTTCTGGCCCGGATTTAGCTCCATACAGGAGCATCACATTGATCCAACTGAACAGCATGTTCATTTATATATGTATTAAATAAAATTGGACCTAAATTGCAACTCTGAAGAATTCAGTTTTTTTGTCTTCAATTTTAACAGTGCACTTATTTAAAGTGCATTATTAAAAGGTTCAATGTGTAGTTCCGAGCCACCTGTTCCAAAGAAATAGAGGGCAGCATTTCACCTCTAAACGGGGTCCATACAATCTAAATTCATCAATCATCAAAACTACAAAATAACATGTTTATATTGAAGTTGTAGCAGTGTGTCATATTTATAGTATTATAGTATTCTAGTGTATTTTATATTGTGTATTGTATTCTACAGCTATATATCTCTCTTCTAGTGTTGATATAGTTACTGTGTCTGTCTGTCAGTCAAACAGTCTCTCTCTCTGTTCTCTGTTCTGTCCTCTGACTGCTGAATTGATCTAAATTAATCGAATATATCAATATTTGTTTAGAAAAGCACCCAAATTAATATATTTCAACTCAAAAACAGAACATTATTGTGGCACATTGCAGAAGCACCGAATAGAAAATCAGAAGGGGGCATCAAACAAATACATTGGGAAATCAATAAATAGTTTTATTTTTAATCATTTACCGGCGAGGGTGGATGAGCGGGGATCACATTGCAAGCTGGTGAATAAATCGAATGTTCTGTGGCCATAAGTCTTTTTAACCATTTAACACATACAGAGCGGCTGACTGCTCCAGCTGATGGGCAGGTTTGTCAGTGTCTGAAGCAGAAACTTACAGTAACATCTGTATCAACAATCAACAATTAACATAAACATTAAATATTATGTTTGTTAATTTGCGGAGGGAGCGGGGGGGGGGGGGGGGGGGGGTTTACGCATTATTATTTGTATTAATACTGAATCGAAACTAACTATTTGACAGCCCTGATTATATTATATATTTTTGCTCTGAGCTGTCATTTTAGAGTCATATCAATGCGACCCTCCTCACCACATTCACCTCCAGCTGTCATCTGGAGCCCTGGGATCCTTCCACTGAGCTCATCAGAAGTCCCGCTCCACATCACATCCATCCAGATCTTTAGCTTTGCTCCTCACCACCACCACCAGTGACTACACTCCATCAGGGGATATTCCTGTACAGCTCACGGCATCACTACCCCATTAAATAATAACATCACAATGGGGTCTAATCACCAAATACTCATATTTCTTTAACCTTCTTATTGTGCACGATGTAACAATAATGTAAAAATTAATATATAATTAATTTAATTACTGTTTAAGTATCTTGTCGTTGAGATATCAGAGTCTTCAGTTCCAGCGTGTTTGTCCTCCAAAGAGTTTCAGCTCACATTTGATTTCCGTGCTTTTCTTTGTGACACACCTGGGTTTAGCGTATAGTGTGAGAATATTGAGTGACTTTCTAAAGCACCTGCACTAAAAACATTCAGCATGTGTGAGTATTTGCATAGGATTTAAATCCCTTCCATTGTCCTTGTGAACTGTCTTGAGAATGGGGAATATATTAGCTTTAACCGACCTGCCTTTGGAAGGAAGGCAATTACAGTGGGATTTCATGTACACCACAGTTGAGGATTACAAAAGCCTTGTATCAGGATGATGAGACCCCACCCTCCATTGTGGCTCCTTAAAAGGTATCCGCTGTCTCCAGCTGGGATGAGAAAACTCCAGACCTGGGAGGTAAATGTCATTTTTGAAGATCACAGGCCTTTATGATAATCACTCCCATTCAAACAGTGGACTGTGAGAGATTTCAAGAGGCAGGATTACCAGGGTTTGGTGACTTAATAAAAAAAAAAAAAAGGGATAAGATTCATTTAGGTGTTAAAGTGCACAAAAAGACAGCAGAGAAAACATTGGCTATGCTAATTTCTCTCACCCCTGTCTATAGTGATGATCCTGCCCACACACTGTACTCTGTGCTTCTAAAAGCTTCCATGCAACATTATATTGTTCTACGGCCAGTATATTTCAACTAAATGTTTTCCTCCCTACTGAGACTAGCAGATGAAATCCTTGAATAAAAGTCGAGAAATAATTGCTTATAAATAACATGACATCGATGCAAAGATATTGTGCAACTCTAAGATTACCCACTTGCTCATCTGATCACCATCATTGCGCGCCTGTGTGTGTGTGTGTGTGTGTTTGGGGGAGGTGAAGTGGATGATCTTGTCATTACGACAAAATCTTAACTCAACACAGTGGTTCTTTGATTATGTAAACAACCTGAGGAAACCAGACATACAGCTGAATCCATGCGACGCATGATACAGAGAATTTTACTGATTTACTGCTGTGGTTTAATGACATTCATCCCCAGACATCATCTGACGAGGAGCTCCTGTGCGATCACGCTACGTTAACACTCTCATGCATTAATGATCAAAGAGAATTTTTTATTTTAATGTTTGTTTTTACTTTTAAATAAGTGAAAAATAACTAATTATTTCAATATATGTTGTTTTAAAGGAGTTATTTATCCATCCATTGCAGTGGATAATTAACAGTATATCACAATGCCAACACATAGGAACATTAAAGAACAACAAAAGCATGTTTTTTCAGACATTTATGCAGTGCCATGAATCAGTCTTTACACTGTTGATGCATGGTGTGATGGACAGATACAGTATACCCTTTAGAGCATAACGTCCACTGAAATGTAATGATCTATGTCAGTATGTAAGTCACAGAACAGAATGTGCAAGAAAACAATTTTTTTAATCTGGATAAAAGCATTTTTGACATCTTAGTTGAATTGTTTTCCTTTAACTGTCTGGTTTTCTGAGAACGAAAGGATTTACCAGTAATATCTGAGGTCTCTCCTCTACCCTTCCCCATTCTGAATTCAAGATGCAATATCTCAAAACCAAGAAGAGATACAACGATAATTCACTTTTTTTCATTAGGAAGAGAAACAAAAAATTATCATTATTTAATCCATCAGTAAACCAAACACAAACTTATAAATCAAACAATGTCTCAATAATTAAGAGCACATAATAATAATAATGATAATAACTTCTGTTATAGCAATTTATCATATTTAGTAAATGTCATTTAACCCTGTGAGCGGGTGCGCTCACACAGGGAAACGACAGTGGAGGAAATGAAGATAGGGAGCGTTCTTTTGGGAGCGCAAAACAGTTTATTGAAGGCGGCTCGGTCTCCGCCTCGTCTCCGTCTCCGTCTCCGCCTCGTCTCCGTCTCGTCTTGTCTCGTCCGGTCTGGTCCCGTCTCTCTCTTCCGACATGAACCCAGCCTACTGCAAGACAGAACCAGGTCATCGGTGTGCTTTTATTATGCGACTGATTACCTGATTCCATCCAGCTGCCTGGCCTCCAGCTGAGCCACTCCCATCTCCTCCCCAGCCACCACACCCCACTGCCACATACCTCCACCGCCCGACTCAGGCCGGGAGCCAACCGGCCGCAAGCTGACCGCCCCCCCTCCGCCGAACGCAAGAGAAAGTCAGCCACAACCATCTGGTTACCCGGCCTGTGGATCACCTTGAAGTTAAACGGCTGTAACGGCCAGATACCAACGAGTGATCCGGGAAATGGCATCCTTCATGCGGTGGAGCCACTGGAGCGGGGCATGGTCCGACCAGAGGGTGAAAGAGCGTCCCAGGAGATAATAACGCAGGGCGCCGACCGCCCACCGTATGGCGAGGTACTCTTTTTCCACCGTACTGTAGTTCACCTCCCGCTGAGCCAGCTTCTGGCTAATGTACAGTACGGGGCGGTCGACCCCCTCCACCTCCTGGGACAAAACGGCCCCCAGCCCGCTGTTCGAGGCGTCGGTCTGTAAAACAAACGGGAGAGCAAAGTTAGGGGAAAACAGGAGCGGCTCCCCACAGAGAGCCTGCTTTACCCTCTCAAACGCCCGCTGACACTGCTCCGTCCACTGGACCGGATCTGAGGCACACTTTCGGGTCAGGTCGGTCAGGGGGCTGGTGAGCGGCGAAAACCCCGGAATGAACCGCCGGTAATAGCCCGCCAGTCCCATAAACCTCCTGACCTCATTTTTTTGTCTTGGGAGCCGGACAGGCGGCGATGGCCGCGGTCTTCTACAGCTGCGGCCGCACCTGCCCGCCGCCCAAGTAGTACCCCAGATACCCCTGCCTGAACAATTTTCCTCTTGTGTTCAGGCAGCCGATAGGGCCGTGAACGCACCGCCACGCCCGGTGGCGTCTCTATGTGGTGGTGTGCGAGAGTGGTGCGCCCGGGCAGGGGGGAGAACACATCGGCAAACAGCCTTTGCAACGCGACAACATCTGCCCTCTGACTCGGTGAAAGATGGCTGTCACAAGAGACCGGGGCTGATTTGTCTGTCTTTTCTACCTCCGGTCCCAACTCATCTTTCTCCGTCACTGTAGTAGCCAGAGATGCAGAGACCACCTCCCTCCATTCTTTTAGGAGATTGAGGTGGTAAATCTGTGCCGCTCCCCCCCTGTCCGATCGCGCCACCTCGTAACTGACGTCCCCCACTCGCCGTGTGACCACAAAGAGCCCTTGCCACTTTGCACGTAATTTGGAGCTAGTGGACGGGAGCAATACAAGCACTTTATCTCCCGGCGTAAATTGACGCAGTCGCGACCCCCTGTTATACAGGCGCTGCTGACGCTCCTGGGCCTGGACCAAATTCTCCCGTGATAACTGACCCAGTGAATGGAGTTTTGCTCTCAGGTCCAGCACGTATTGAATTTCGCTTTTGCTGGTGTTTGGACCCTCCTGCCAGTTTTCTTTTAGCAGGTCCAACACCCCCCGTGGCTTCCTGCCAAACAATAATTCAAAGGGAGAAAATCCCGTGGAGGCCTGGGGAACCTCCCGCACTGCTAACAACAGAGGGTCTAACCATTTATCCCAATTACGGCTGTCCTTGTGAACGAACTTACGCACCATGTTCTTAAGCGTTTTGTTAAACCGCTCCACCAGCCCGTCTGTCTGTGGATGATAGACACTAGTCCGGATGGAGCGGACGCCCAGTATTGCATACAGTTCGCGTAACGTGCGAATAAAGGACGTGCCCTGGTCAGTTAAGATCTCTTTCGGGATCCCAACTCGGGAGATCACGTGAAACAGTGCCTGCGCCACACTCTTGGCTGAGATAGTACGCAGCGGCACTGCTTCGGGATATCGTGTTGCGTAATCCACGAGAACTAACACAAAGCGATATCCCCGTGCACTCCGGTCTAATGGCCCGATGAGGTCCATGCCAATTCTTTCGAATGGTACCTCAATTACTGGTAATGGGCGCAGAGGCGCTTTTGGGGTGGCCGGCGGGTTAACCAGCTGACATTCGCTGCAGGATGCACACCACCGCTTCACGTCCGCGCGGATGCCCGGTCAATAGCACCTGATCCGGGCCATGATCCGGTTCAGTGTTTTGTCATACCCTAGATGACCGGACATGGGGTTGTGATGAGCCGCCTGGAAAATCATTTCCTGACGGCTGCTCGGCACCAACAACTGGGTGTTTTCCTCCCCTGTTTGTATATCGCAGCTCACCCAGTACAACCTGTCCCTAATCACCATGAAGTGCGGGTGAGTGAGCGGTGCGTTCGGGTGCAGGGGGGACCATCGATACTTACGACCTGGTCGAAAGCATGACGGAGGGTTTCATCCCGGGACTGGTCGAGGGGGAAGTCCTCCACTGGACGCACAGGCTTGGACGGGGAAGCTTCACCCCGAGCCTCACCGCCCTCCCCCTCGAAGGGTCCCACCTCCTCCGAGTCCCCACTCAACACCTCACACAACTCACATGTCCCCACTGCACGGGAACGCACCCCCATAGCTTTCCCCACTAACCTATGGAACCCCGGCCAATTCGTTCCCAGAATTAGGGGGTGCGTAAGGCGAGTACTAACTCCAGCCTGAACCCTGTTTTTTTCTCCTGAACAAAATGGTAATAGTCACCACCGGGTACTCGTGAATATCACCATGAACACACCTCACCCTCACCCTCGACGCTTCCACCAATGCCCCGGGCCGAACCAAGCGCTGGTGGATCATGGTTTGGGTACAACCAGTGTCCAGCAGATCCTGTTGTATACCCCCCTGTATACATACTGGTACGCGGTATGTCCCTTCCGGACTGGGGGAGGAGTCTGGCGGTCCCGCAATCCGGACCAACTGTCCGACCTCCATGAGTGGGCACTCACGCCGGAAGTGGCTGTGTCGCCCGCACCACCAGCAATCCTGCCCCGGCGTTTGAGGACCCCCTCTGGGTGCCAGAGGACCAGACCCGCCGACTGGGCCCTGTGGAGAGACAGACGGGATATTAGGGGGGTTGGCGGCTGCCGGGTCACCGGCGGCGCCGTGGACGTGTAGGGGGCCAGCAGCCCATGCCGGGAGCCTCCTCCTCGGGGCTGGGGTCGGCCGGTCCGCTGAGACGCTCGGTAACCCGGCTTACTTCCTCAGCCTCTAGGCTGATGGGCCGGTGGCACTGGAACCAATCCGCCGTGGAGGAGGGTAACCCGGCGAAAAACTGCTCCACCACCACCTGCCCTGCGACGTCCTCGGCGGAGTTGCTCCCTGGCTGCAGCCAACACCTCGCCGCCTCTGAGAGCCGCTGCGCGTAGGGGAAGGGCCGGCCGGCGTCCTCGAGGGGAGCCCCCTGAACCGGCGGCGATGTCCCTCCGGCGTGCCTCCCAGCCGGTCCAGGATGGCCCTCCTCAGCTGGTCATACGTCTGGCGAGAGGATGCCGGCCGAGTGTGGGCTGCCAACTGTGCTCCCCCAGACAGCAGGGGTAGCAGCCGCATCCCCCACTCCTTCCTCGGCCACCCGCACACCGCCGCCGTGCCCTCGAAGATCTCCATGTATGCCTCCGGGTCATCCTCGGAGGTCATCCTCAGCATGGCGACGTGCGGCGGTCGGGCAGGGTTTGTACAACCCTCACCCTCCCGAGTGGCAGGTCGCTGCAGCAGCTCCCGCAGGAGAGCACGGTCCTCACAATGAGCTGCCGCAGTCTCCGCGAAAACCTGGCTCAGCTGCCGTTGCAGGGCGGCCGTGCCCTCCTGCATCGTGGCGAGGAGCTGGAGTGCTTGCTCCAGCGGACTGGGTGGGTATTGCCCCCCCGACATAGTTCCTGTTCAGGCACCACTTGTGAGCTGGTGCGCTCACACAGGGTATCGACAGCGGAGGAAATGAAGAGAGGGAGCGTTCTTTTGGGAGCGCAAAACAGTTTATTGAAGGCGGCTCGGTCTCCGCCTCGTCTCCATCTCCGTCTCCGCCTCGTCTCGTCTCGTCTTGTCCGGTCTGGTCCCGTCTCTCTCCGACATGAACCCAGCCTACTGCAAGACAGAACCAGGTCATCCGTCATTCCGTCCAGCTGCCTGGCCTCCAGCTGAGCCACTCCCATCTCCCCCCCCAGCCACCACACCCCACTGCCACAAACCCTTTTTATGTAAGCCTTGAGTTTGTATGTTTTGATCTTGTTGTGAATGTCCACTGTAAGGCCGAACAGGAAATTTCCATGATAACTTTACTTCTTTGTTATTTGTTCTCTGTCTGTTGTTTTTCATCTGTGAGAGTTTTACACACTATAGATACTTGCATCTTCATGTCTGTGAGAATGTCTCCTATTTTGATATTTTGACTGAAGAAGGTTTCAGTTAACTTCCCTTCCACCTGTTGAGATAGAGCCATGGGAGGAAGATTCACAGAACTAAGTGTGCTGAGCAGCCCCACACTCCTTGTGTGTGTATAAGTAGTATGTCATTTATATCGTTCCTGGTCAGACTCGACTCTCTTTTGACAAATGATTAATAAACCATGAAAGACAACTTGGTTGTAACTACATTATTTAATCACTTCTCACTTGGAGATTCACGTTGAATTTCGACCAAAACTTCTTCATACAAATAAATAGTAATTCATAATAAATCCTAGTCTGAATAACCTCAAATTGTATTTACATTCATCCTGCACTTTCACACAAGAAAATAATTTATTAAAATAGAAATCTCACACACACACACACACACGCACTTAATATATGGTGAAAACTCAATATGTCACGCATGTCCATTACACTAGTTTTGTTACTGTGGCGGTTTGTCTTGATCTACTTTTTTTTTTACATCTTTCATTAAAGCACTGCTAGGAGCAGGGTTGGTTATTAGCACATATTTAAAATAATTATCAAAATTAATCATTTATATTGATAAAGTTATTAATACGTATTATTAATGATGGGGAAACAGCTTTGAACAGGGACCAACAAGCAAACTGTTCAAAAGGGGTTGTTCACTAAAATGATCAATAAAAGACTATTCTATATTCATAAGGTGAACAGTGAAGGATTGAATTATGTACTGACCATCAAAACCAGCTGTTATAACAACACATATGCACAGATAATCACAGACAACTGCTCTTTAAAAGTACAAGAAAGTATATTTAACTTTACCAATATCTATCATGATCAATAATATTCCAATCAATAAACCTATATTCTACAACTACAGCAATTATAAACACTAAACAAACATAAAGGTAACTAGCAAGCATGTGTCTATGCGTAGGTGGGTATGTGGGGGGGTGAGAGGAAGCAAGATGGCGGACACGTGGATGCATCACACGAGGGTTCTGGCCCTCGACATTTAACAAAGAGATGAGTGCAATGGTTTACGCCTCTATAATGAAAAGATGGTGCAGAGCAGAGCTAAGTTGTCGCTAACTTGCTATCTGTGCCTTTAGGAGTGTGAATGGTTTGTGTATGTGTATGTGGGTTAGTAAAGAGAGGAAGGAAAAAGCGTTCAAAGCAGAGCATAATGAGGATCCTACCTGCCACAGAAAGGCACAAAAACTGTCCGATTATGACTCAGAAACCCGGCAGACGAACCTGGGCTTGTCCGTCCACACGGTAGAAACTAACACAAGTTAGGTGCCCAACAGAGTGGGACAACACAATCAATGTAATGTTTTAAAGCAAATCAAAAACGAGCAGCAGTACACTGATTGAGGTAGATTAACACACAGCATACACAGCTCTGACTTGAGATCGCTCTAGGTAGTGATTAGGTGTTTTAAGTCTGTCTAATGTGTCCTGCAGAATTTCTTCAAGCTTGGACAGAGTCGGAGGAAGTTTAACGGCGGCTGGTCCTCGTATAGCAGTGGAGGAAAATAGCGAGAGACGACTTGAATTGAAAGAGAGCCGGGAGTGGAAGTTATCTTTCTCTTTTGTGAAGAACGGTAATCAGTGTCTTCCTTCAGCATTTAATAGAAAGATTATCGTTTGTACAGCGATTTTTTCAGGATTCAAAAAAAAAAGCTTCAGGCAAAGAAATAGAAAAAAAAGAATGGTCTGAGTTACTCTTACTCTCCAGTGACGTTGGGTAGTGTATATAGCTAGTTTAAATTGTTTAAGGTTGTGACACCTCCTATAGCAACTTGTGCTGCAACTTGTGCTGCAGTGGAAGAAAAAGATCGGAAAGGTGGACTGACTCTTATAATCTTGGTAACGTCATGGCCGCTCACTCCCTGGGGTTCCCTTGGGTCTCCGATGGGAAACTGGGATTTAGAGTCAAACCAAATCTCGCACCCAGGTATGATTTACAGAACCGGGCGGGCTTTTGGCTTTTATGTCCTTTGTTAGATGCCTTTCTTTCTGCAGTAGGCCTCAGGTCAGGCTTCTGCTTTTACATACAGGTTGTTCCATTGTTTCCCCACATGGTGAGGTTTTCCAATATATAATAGATTTTGATTCACCCACATCAAATCATCTGCATACATTGCAATTTGAACCTTATCTAAAACTAATGGAAGATATTTCCAGACAAGATAGAAAACAATAGTGGCACAAAATTGCTACCTTGATGTACTCAACATGTTAAATGAAAGATCTTTGCCATTAAAGAAAAGTCTCTGCCTCCTATTTGTCAGGTAGCTTTCAATCTACTTTAAAGCATTAAAAGTGAATTTATACTGTTTTAGCTTATCTAACATCAAAGAATGATCTATAACATCAAATGCAGAACTAAAATCAAGTAAAACTGAACCCTCTAACTTCCTATGATCAAGCTCACTTTTCCAATCATCTGTGATGTCGAATGAACAGGTATTTAAGCACGTTGATAATTGGTGCTCAAGTTATTAACATTACAATAAGTTTGTATTTGTTCAAAAATAATTCTCTCAATTACCTCTCCTAAAGCTGTATAGGGCGGCTATTTGTGTCAGAAAATTGTTCAGCTGGATTCTTTGCAAGAGGAATAACTTTTGCTATTTTGCATGCTTGCGGAAAAAATACACTTTTCAACACTGAAATTAATAATTTGACAGATTGGCAACAATTCTAAGATATTTAACATCCACATTATCAGCACCTGGTGGTTTGTCCTTTCATTTCTTAAGTAGACATGCAAAATCTCTATTGTTATCTTATATCATTTTAAATGTACACTTCTTATTCTTATCATTAAATCCTTAAATAGTATTGTAGAGGTACTATTAATTGTTTGGTGCATATTGCTCCTCAAATCATTTGCCTTATCATGAAATTAATCATTAAAATAATTAGCCATTTGTACTGCTTTAGTCAAGAATTTCCCTTGCAATTCATGATATGTTGGGAAGGATACAACCCATCATGTCATTTACTAAACTCCATAGCTTTTTCTTGTCATTCTGGTCATTTTATTTCCATAATACAATTGCTTTTTGTTTTTCTTTAATGCCTTCACATAATTATTTAACCTTCTCTAAATTGGCCAAACAGACAAATAACTTGATGAGATTGCTAAATATTTTTCCTCATCTGTTTGTTTCATCAGATTCCTCAATTCCTCATCTAACCAGGGTGCTATCCAGTTCCGGACTGTTGGCTTTATAAGTGGTGTGTGTTTCTAAATCACTTGCATAAATAACACATTAAAGACTTCAAGAGCATCGTCTGGATTATATTTCTCAAGTCCATATTCCCAACATATATTTTGCATTCCTGTCCCAAGGGTCGGCCGCTTGCATAAACACTCTATGCGGGTGTTTCAGGCCACAACCGCTACAGTGTGACACAGTTTTCTTTTAATACCACACAGATGTTTATTGGCTTGATGCATAAACAAATTAATTTATTCTTCATTCTTCATTAACATTGCACTTTTTACAGCAGAGCCATCTCTTAAGAGGCATTGCAAACACACGAAAGAGGTAATGTTATTAAAGTAACAGGAACATAGCAAGGAAAATGTGACTGCCTCAGCCTCACACTCTCTTTTTACACTTTAAAATGTCCTACAACGTTTTTGTATTCTTTGCCCTTGACCAATTGTGGCAAACTTATGTCAAAAAATCATGTTTTAAAAAATAAAATGTGATGCAAAGGAACTTCCTGCAGTAATATAATTTTTATTTATTAAATTTTTTCACATTATACATTTACTTGTTTTTTTACATACATTTTATGGTTATATTTTTGTTTATCGTTTCATTGAGTAATTCTATCCTGCTTTGCGTGTAACAAAGTGAATGTTCATTCTTAAATCATACTTTCTTACTGCCCATCAGTATATCAATAGAGAATTTAAGAATTAACATTTTTAAAATACCTGCAAGCGCATGTGGTCATCCCGCTGTATATAATTTTTTCTCTTCTCTGCCTCCTACTCCTGTTGACTTTTTAGGGCCATTCTTTCAGAAATTATTGCGGCAGCGTTACCAAAGATGCTCTAAAAACAAACTGAGCCGTCTATGGCATTAAATGTCACAGGCATAAGTGTAGGCAGGCTCAAACCAACCTCAATTGTGAAAAGAGAGATTTCAAACAGAATCAAAATACTTCAGCTGAAATGGACAGAGTTCCCACAGCAACAAGTACTGCCGAGTCTGACCAGGAACAATAGAAAAGACATGTTACTTATACACACACAAGGAGTGTGGGGGTGGTCGGCAGACTTAGTTCTGTCACTATCTCAACAGGTGGAAGGGAGGTTAACTGAAACCTTCTTCACAGTCAAAATATCAAAATAGGAGACATTCTCGCAGACATGTGAAGTATGTCCACAGGGGAATATACTGCAAGGACAAGTTCAACTCTCACAGATGAAAAACAACAGTTTCACAGACAGAGAACAAATAACAAAGAAGTAAAGTTATCATGGACATTTCGTGCTCGGCCTTACAGTGGAAATTCACGACAGGGTCAAAACATTCTGCCGCAAAACATACAAACTCAAAGCTTACATAAAAAGGGTTAAATGAGAGTTACATATGTTTGGTTTAATAATTGGTTAAATGAGAATAAATATGATAAATTGTTATAACACCTAGGCCATTGGAAGTTCATATAAGAATAGTTACAATAAATAAATGAACAGATAATTGGTTACATGTTAAAATATGATGACATATAATACATTTAAAGTTAAATGTACAATAAATTCTAAAATGTGTAACAGTAAAAACAAGGGGATTTAATTCATGTTAAAGGATGAGTTGGTATATTTACATTTTGTATATGTGTTAAAAGCAAGTGTGTAATGTAGAGCCCTGCCCCAGACACACCTGGAGGAGATCTGCACTTTACTGAGTGCACTTTTTTAGTTGCATGAGTTAATCCTGCGACATATTAGACATTGTCTGACTTTTGGTTTTTATCTACAATCACAGATTGTTTTTTTTGGGACAATGTTACATTCTGGAAACATTGATGCTAGAAATCTACCAAGTTACAATTGCTTATGACTACACTGTTCCTAGGTCATTGGAAGCTCAAATAAGAACTAGAAAAGGCAATATCTGAATAAATTGTGGTGTGAATGCTGGATGCGAAAAAGCTGACACCACACTGTATTGCTGTTTTAGATCTGTACGAAGAAAAGTGTGAATGGTTTCAGTTACTATGAAAGTAATTGAAAAGTTAAATACTACTATAGCTGCGTTTCTACCACATTGTGTGGCTCTATTTAACTCGACTCACGAGATACTACCGCCTCAGTGTAGGTGATCAGCTGTTCGCCATAGCAACGCAGCTTGAAAGTGCCGTTTAAACAGGAGACTCGCTGAAACTCTTTCATCTGCAACCAAACAGAGGAACGTTTGCAATTTGTCAATTGTATGGCGTGGTGTACAGCATGGTTTTGCCAGGTTGCTCGGTAAAGTCAAGTAGAGCCGTACCATGCAGTGGAAACGCGGCTTAATAGTTTATGAAAAATATGGAATGTTTTAAGTTTTATTGAAAAGCTGACACTGCATTGCTGGTTTTAAAAGTTGAATAATACCCAGAATGTTTAAAAGTTGTATAAAACTCCTTTTGTTAAGGTTTGAATTCAGTTTAAATCAGTAGATAAGAGTTTAAAATGCATGAAAAAGCAGCCGAAGCAGTCTGAATATTTGGAAAAGTGGAAGAGAAATGAAGGATACAAAATAGAGAGTAAACAATGAAAGACGTTCAAATAGGGATTTTAAAGCAAGGACCTAAATAAGCTTAAGTGTAATGACAAGAAGCTAAAGTTTCCTTTAATTGTCTTTGTTGGAATCAGAATAAAACATTAGTTGAGGTTTAATCCCTGACAAGAGTTGAACTATTAGCCCTTTTGTTTTGAAAAGCTAGGTCAAAGCCTAGTTTTGAAAAATAAGTGTCATCCTGAGCTTCCTGTTGATACAGTTACTCTATAGGGCTTTTATTTTGAAAAACAGCCAATTTCTGAATTCACTGTTGGAATACTCTTCTGGGGTATTTATTTTGAAAAACAAGGGTGAAACCCTTTCATCGGCACCCAAACAGAGGAACTTCAAGGTCTATTCTGTTAAATAAACTTGATTTATCCCTAGTTTCTTGTTAAGATACATTTATTTATTTGTATTTATTTATTTTGAAAAATAAGGCTAATCCTGAGCAAAAACAATACTGTTATTCTGCACCTTTTTAAAAGCTTTGTGGGTGTATTATTAAAAATAAATGATTCGTCTACATAAAAATATTATACAATATAACCGTTGAGGCTTAAGGAGATCAGATAGGGACCTACCCATAGTAATCAGAGGCACCTTCAAGCCTGATCTGACATAGATAGGTAGCCAATGAAGGGAAGCTAGAACTGGTGTTAGATGCTCAAATTGTCTAGTCTTAGTAAAAGGTACTAGCTGCAGTGTTCTCAACCATTTGAAATGTAGTATTTATTATTATTGCTTACATAATGTGTGAAAGATGTGGAACATTGTAAGATATAAATTGAGTTTTTAGGTTTGAGTTTTTAAATTAGTCGAGCAAAGTTTGAAAATGTGTATGTGGTTGTGTCAAACTGCACTGATTAGCTCATCTTAATGAGCTGTGTCTGTCTCGCAGCAATCAAAGGTTGCCATGGTGATGCTAACTTCTTACCGACAGTTGATCTCATTATTTAAAAAGGAGCAACAGTCAAATACTTTAACTTCGCTTTTATTTTTGTTACCATGAGGATTTAGGACCCCCTGCTCAACATGAAGTAAAAACGGGAGTGATAAACAGAGTAATAACAAAACTAGTACAGACGTATTTGTAAAGGTCTTTACTCAATTGTGTGTGTGTGTGTGTGTGTGTGTGTAAGGCAACACGAGGCCCTCCTCTCGAGTTTCATTGCATCCAAGCTCCACAGTCATGTTAAAAAAGTTAATATATTTCACATACTTGACCATTAAAGCACTTATTGCCTTAATTGTAACAGTTTTACATCGCTTAGAGCCTAAAGGGAATGAAGGATTATACATTGTGGTATTGCCGTGCACTTCTGCTGCATAAATGTAGTGACAAAGGTTTGCTTCCCTCCAGAAAATGTTGGTCAGTTAACATAGGGCTCTATGCGGCAGTTAGTTGGAATCCCTGTCACTTTCAGTCTCCTATGGCCAAATGTGTAAGACTTTTTGCGTCCACAGAGACATTGTATGAAAGAGCACACATTTCCATAACTTTTGACCTGAAAATATGTATGAAGAGTGAGAGTTGTGTGAATAGGAGCAGGTTTAAGATATTTTTTCTGACGATTTTTAAGCTCCTCTCCACTCTGATGGAAAAACCTTACTGTACATGAAAGAAAGGAGGTGGGACCTTCTAAAAACAAGACACCATTATGAACATATGAATTTAACTGTTTGAATAAATAATTACAGGAGGGAAATAAAATTTTAGATCAACTCCCATCTAGCAAAGGCAGGACAATATTGTGTGTAAAAGATGAACTCAAACTGTTGTTATTTAGTGTGTGTTACATGTAACAACCTCGGGTTTTGTTCTGCGCGTTATAGAATAAAACTCTATTGCTTCAAACTCTGCTTCTCTCCACTGAAGAGAGAGCCGTAACCACACCCCACTGCCATATGCCCACACCCCGACTTAGGCTGGGTCCCCGCTGACCGCAAGAGTCACAAATTAGTACAACCCGTACGGAGTGGAGAAGACTAATCTACTGTGAAATGAGATGCAATATTTGTAAACTGTGAAGCTTAAGAGTACACCACCTAAAAGGGTGACTGAAGATCTGATTGGAGCAGAGAAGCGCTAAGAGGTGTGGACACGCCTAAGTAACAACAAGGGGCCAATAGGACCTGGCCCCAGCCAACCAATGGGAGAAGACTATACCCAAAAGGTGGCGGGTATGAAATATGTTGTAAACAAGAGATCGTGGCCGTTCTATGAATCTGTGAGACAGAGTAACTACTTAAATGTGGTCTGTGAAATGGGGTGGTCCTCAGCTGAGTACTTTTGTAATGCGTACCATATCATCATTGAATAAACACAGTTAATATGAAGAGAAGTTTTCTGAAATTGATTTCTATGAGTCTCTACTTCTAAATAAAAGAACACGACAGGCCGTGATTGTACCATCACACCTGGGGGCGTCTCTATGTGGTGGTGTATGAGAGTTGTGCGCCCTGGCATGGGGGAGAACACATCAGCAAAACGGACCCTACTCCCAGTTTTCTTTAACCAGGCTCAGGAGACAATATGAATGAACATATGCAGTATACAATATGTGTAAAAGCAGCTATTGGAGAATCCATGTGCAAAGAAAAGGTGATAATACACATGTATTTTAGATTTTACTATCCCTGTATATTTGCAATACATAGTATTAGACACATTTTAGTGTAGGATACTTGAAAGAACATAAAGCGATATGTTAGTAGATACATGATAAAATAGAATAAATAAATCAGAACATTCTATACGCTAACATGTGTGACTTTCTTGTTATTGTTTTCAGACATACTCAGGTCCCAATCCTGAGACTAGTTTTGAGCAGTTCTTAACAGTGATCAGACACAATATGTTTGTTGTTGTTTTACAGTTTGTTTTTTTTATAATCACTAACAGAATTTTGGCCAAAGGCTATGTATTTTAGAATGTTTTGTTCATCACTGGCAGCAATTTTATGTTGCTAATAAAGCCTTTACTGCAGCAATTCTGTAACTCACCCATTTGTTTTACCATACATTCTATGAAGTAAAGATGACTCATTCACTTTCAGATAGTATGTTGCCAAACTTGGACACATTTCACATTCAACCAAAACATCTAGTGTGGTTAACATCAAAGGACAGTGAATTAAAATGATACAATAAAGGATTTCATATTGTCTGTTGTTAGCAGGCCGAAGTGAAACATGAAAAGTAATGCAGTTTTTGTAATGCCATTAACTGTTAGTATTTTGGGAGTTGAATAGAACACATGTTACTGTTTTATAAAAATGATATGATGAATGATATTGGTATTGAGTTGGGTTTGCTGTGTGTTGATATAGTTTGTGTATGTAATGTTTTTTTTGCATTTTGAAATGTAGAGTTTGTATTTTATGAACAAAATGTTGCTTTGAGCAGAAAATAACGATATAGGTGATTGTGTGATGTAGGTGTGTTGCTGTGTTAGTTTAGAAAAAGTATCTGAAGTATTAACGATTTTTAGCAATTGTAAAAAAATGTAACTTCACTTGCAAAAAAGAATAAATGTGTTCAATGCAATACACAAATAAATAATAATTATGTATGTGTGTAGCAGATTGCTTCCTCGTTCCCATGATCAGCACATGGATTGTGTCATTTTAAGAGAAATTCAGCTCTTGAAAATGCTAAGCTCACACACTGACAACTTCACATGAATCATTGGCAAATAAAAGCTTTCATAAAAATGATTCAATAATAGCTTCAGGTTTCACACAGACATGAATCAGGGCTGACGGGAAACTGGACTGGGGAGGTCAAGGCCGCTGCAATGAGTGACACGTCACTTTCCCAGGCTTTTGACAAGCCCAACAGCTGAGATACCCCACCCCCACCCCCAAAACCCATTCACTGTTCCCACACACAGATGTATGAATATATGAACTGTAAGTGTGTGTGTGCATATTAATGCTTGTGAAGTTTTGCCAATGAGGGAGAGTTGTGTGATGAGAACGAGAGGGAGATAATTGAGGGACGATGTTTTTTTCTCCCATCAGCAGCTTGATGTTGAGAGTAAAACAGCTGCAGCTGTGCGCTCTCTTCACACCTGTTTTTACAGTGTCTGGAAAAAACACAACTACCTCTTTCTTAATTTTCATATTCTTTATTGCCGTAAGCGTTTAAGAGTAACAATCTTGCCAAAGGATTGATAAATATCACATTATGTATAATAAGAATATGACATTATTCTATATTCTTCTTATTGTCAACAAATTCCATGAAAAGACCAACACCAACAATGTGTCCATCACTACTTATTATTTCCATAACCACAGGGCAGTGTACAGTGCAAAGGTGGTCAGTGTTGATGCAAAAACCACAGTACAATACTGATAGTAAAACACCACTTTACCAACTGCATGAATACATTGTAAGTATGTTATCAAAAGATATAGGAGTGCATTTGCTAACCTGTGGTGATTTCACTGATCATTAAACATTAAGACACAAGTTCAATGTCCTGTGAAATCCACTTTTGCTGATACACTTTATTTAGATTCATTTAATTTAGACTTAATTTTTTTAGTGATAAACATACAATTTATTAAATTCACATTATTTTCTTCCATTAGAACCTTCCTTGTGAAAATCCCACCTGTGCTATTGTACTGGCTGCATATGTGATAAGGAGAGAGAAAAACCTTGCAAACACTCGCTACAAATTACATTTAAACTCTAGCCTGGTGCGCCTCTTTGATTAATAAACTGCAGGTGTTTGGGATAAAATACTTTGCCAAGACAGAAAACTATCATTTAAAATGGCATGCCGCAGTGGCAACACAAATTTACCACCTCAATCTCCTAAAAGTATGGAGGGAGGTGGCCTCTGGCCACTACGGTGATTGAGAAAGATGAGCAGAGGTAATAAAAACGGACAAACCAGCCCTGGTCTGTTGTGACGGCCATTTTTTACCGCCGGGTCAGATCAGACGTTGCCTCATTACCACATAGAGACGCCCCCGGGCGTGACGGTGTGGTCATGGCCTTATCGACTACCTGAGTACAAAAGGAAAATTGTTCTGGTGGAGCTTTAGGCCATACTAGAGATGGGGGTAATAGAGGAGTCCAACGGTTACTGGTGCTGCCCAATCGTGCTGGTACACAAGTCCGATGGGTCATTACAGTTCCGTGTGAACTATCGCAGGGTGAATAAGGTGTCCAAATTCGATGCTTACCCGAGGCCGCGGGTTGACACACTCCTGGATCGGCTAGGCACGGCTTGTTTTTATACACTAGATTTAACCAAGATTCCCCTGTCTCTAGAGTCCAGGTGAAAAGTCTGGTGGACACCAGGGACCACCTTCTTGCAGCTCACGGACCAGGTTCTGCGTCCCCACTCTGCATATGCTGCTGCCTACCTGGATGAAGTCATCATTCACAGAGGAGAGAGGGGCTCACAGCCAACTAAAAGAAGTGTGCGGTTGGGTGGAGGGAGGTTCGGTATCTGGGGTACCACTTGGGCGGCAAGCAGGTGCGGCCACAGGTGGAAAAGACTGCCGCCATTTCCTTCCTGCCAGGTGCCCAAGGCAAAAAACGAGGTCATGAGTTTTATTGGTCTGGCAGGCAACTACAGGTGCTTAATTCCAGGTTTTTTCGGAGCTTACCAGCCCCCTTACCGACCTGACCTGTAAGGGTGCCTCAGATCCGGTCCAGTGGACAAAGCTGTGTTAGCTGCCATTTGAAAGGGTTAACCCTTTAACACCGATTGTGTCGGCGCCGACACAAATGCGCAAGCGCACTTTGGATTACCGTAACTCCGTCACTGTTTGCGCTATCAAAAAAATAGGTTCAACGGTTTCTCAAAGCTGAGACACTTTTCTTTACAGCCAATATGGTTTCATTACGGGAATTTCACTTATGGCTCTTCCGGAAGCCCGCGAAACAGCGCCTTTGTTCCGAGCGAATACACACACAGCGGTGGAGAAATACAGACAACAGAGCGGAGAAACAGAGCGGAGAACAGCGGATTGAATTAAAATGGAAGCAAGATGGTATGTAAATCGACACTTGTATTGCGTGGTGACTTTTTTAGAACAGTGTACCAAGTCTGTAAGTTTATATTAGGTGTGTAATTGTACTTTCTATGCGTAAATGTGCACATCTTCAAGTAGCCTGCGTTCTAGGAGCGGCTGTGCGGAGACTGGAGCTGGAGATGAGGAAGGGTCCACCAGACGTCACATTCAGGACCGGAGAGGGAGACGCCGTGGGGATGCTGGAGGATCTGGTCATGCTGTCACACAGACAACCTTTACATCAGTCCCCTCCTCTTCCGACACCCGAGCCAGCAGGGATTTGGAGCTTGTGGGACATACAAGCAGGGAAGAGTCGGTGTCCACACCACCCAAGAAAATGCACTCACCAAAAGAAAAAGAAGTTTGTGAAGTGGATGGACACCAGAGAAGTCTCCCTGCGCTGGCAGAAGACACGTGATGTGCCAAAACAAAATATCTCTGTCCCCAGACCCACCACAGTTACAGAGTACAACAAATACATGGGGGGAGTGGACACCTCAGACCAGATGATTGGCACAAATTCAGTCCACCGGAAAACTAGGAGATGGCCCACCACTGTTTTCCAGCATCTGGTTGACATCGCTGTGACAAACTCCTTTGTCATCCACAAGGCTCGCTGTGCCAGCCTGCATCAGGAGAATCCTATGACCCGTCAGCATTTCCAGGAGGAGCTCACTGCACACCTCCTTGGAGTGGACTTGAAAAATGGCCCTCAGAAGACACCAGGTAAAAAGTACATCCCTGTCTCCACAAGCAGCGGACAGACCAAAGCTCAGAGAGCCAGCATGAGACGACGGCGCTGCACACTCCGCAAGAGGAGCACTGCTTGGAAGTGTGAGGACTGTGATGTGGGCCTGTGTCTGCAGCCAGAGAGGAACTGTCACTGGCAGTACCACCAAGTCCTTTGCATATGAAGAGAATTACCCTGTGTGGCAAAAAACGCCTGCACATAGTTTCCATTTTATGGCTTGTTTTTGCACATTTAAGAGACAAAGACTCTCAAATGTTATTGTAAATAGTTTTATACATTTCATATTTCAAATTTAACATGCAAAATCTGTTATCTTGTACAATTGTAGTGTACAATTGCAGTGTTTTTTGTTCACTAAAACTCTAAAATCAAATTCCGTTTTTGTGTTTTTTTTCATTTGAAACTGTTATTACATTCTTATATGATGTTGAAAGTGCCAGGTATTCTTGAAAAATGGGCCATCCAGTCCAGGATGGCTCTCCTCATCTGGTCATAAGTGTTTCGAGAGGACGCTGGCAGGCTGTGTGCCGCCAGCTGTGCTTCCCCCAGGGGCAGCAGCCACACAGCCCACTCCTCCCTCGGCCACGCGCATGCTCTAGATAATCTTTTTACCCTGCTTAATGACATCATTTCCACACCCATGTTTTCTGTCTTTTCCTTCAGGTATGTGACAGTCTCTGTGGTCTACCCGCTCTTCTTTGTCCGATCTGAGTGGCCCCACGGCTGGGCTGGGATGTGTGAAATTTCCGCTTCGCTGTGACCGTCTGTTCCATCCTAGGTCTGCTCTGACCTATGGGGCTGAAGTGGCCTTGAGCTGAGCCAGGCCGGGCAAGGCTGTGGTGGGTCGTACAGGGCTTTGTGGCTTGCATCATCTTTGGAGCTCGGGCCAACATGCCGCCACAATCTTCTGCTGGAGAGGCTGGAGCAGGAGGATCGGCGGGCTGGCTAGTAGACAGGAAGGTGGCCTGAGAATAAGGCTGGCCATCGCGGGTGTTTATGAAGTCCTTGAGACAGTCCGACAAAAAACATACTAACCAGGGCCTCTCAGCCACTTCCCGCGCTAAGAGCCGCCTGTTGGAGCTCCCTACAGGGTGTCTCCCCGATGAGACAAATCAAGGAGAAGGAAAGTTCCAAAATCTCTTTGTCAAAAAACTTACAGCTGGGTCCATTTTCTGGTTGGTTTGTTCTGTCACGGGGTGAGGTAACGAGGAGGAGCCAAATGTAGGTAACACATGGAGGTTTTAACAAAAAGAGAGCTGTATTCTTAAAGCTACAAAAACAATATACAAACAAACACGCAAACAAGTAAACGAGCAAAACTGAGACACAAACCGGGCTGGAACGAGGGAACATGGGGATAGACGACATGGGACTTAAAGACAACGAACCAACAAGGAACAATGAAGCAAGACAGGAATAAATACACACAGAGACTAATGAAAGATGAGACACAGCTGGAGAGGGCGGGTAACAAGACAAGGGTGGCAGGGTGATTACAGACAGGATGTAAAACTAAACATGACACAAGGGGAAAGAACTTTACAAAACAAAACAGTAAGTGGGGAAAACACAAACCATGACACACTGTGGCGCACAGAGGTGACTGAGGTGAGACCTTATCGCTTTACCTCATCCCCTCTGCCCTCTGAGAGATTTTGGGAGAACAGCCAGCCTCACCCAAGCAGCCAGGACCCCCCCCCCCCCCCCCCCCCCCCCCCCCCCCCCCCCCCCCCC
>CALSBV010012099.1:96021-108445 GCA_943590825.1 Bovichtus diacanthus | reverse complement strand
ACACACACACACACACACACACACACACACACACACACACACACACGTCTTTGTGGTATTGTGGGGTTAACAGACTAGACCATCATTTTTTAAGGACCACCCTTTGGTACAGCACTGAACAAAAGGCAGTATCCTGGAGTGGACATGGACAGAGATATCACCTAAAATGATCAATCAGACAAAGTGGAGGTCACTGACCAGACTAGAAACAGCTTTCTGAGGACTTGTCAGGTACTTAGTTATAAGTGGGGTCCATATATACACACTGTCTTCCGAAACTTACTTTGGGGAACCAATTAACACCTTTGACTGTCAAGGTGATTGCTGTCATGATGCAGCAAGATATTCAACTACTGTGTAAAATGGCAGTTCTGTTGAGTTACTGTACAAAACAATTACATTTAATTCCAGAGTACTGATAAAGTTTTAATAAGAATTAATAACTAGGAGTATTATTTTATTATTAGTCTCTTTACCCAATGTGACACCTGCACGGACATTGTTGCTCGGTGCACCAGAATTGTCCTTATCATTAATCCTTTGTTCAAACATTGGATCCCTTTCTCCAGGATGTCTGAACTTGGTTGTGACTATAACAGAAAAATAGTATTCAGTGCACAGTAAAGGTATCACTATTTAAAGTCAGCATTATTATAGGACAGAAGTAAAGGGGAGGACCCAAATGCAGAAAACAGACAGTGTGGTAACAAAAAGACAGCTTTATTCTCAAAGCTTTAAATGATCAAAAACAGGTAAAAAGCAAAAACTGAAAAGACAAACCAGGATGGCATGAGGGAACACAAGGGATCGAAGACATAGAAGTCATAAAAGACGAACCGACCAGGAACAACAAATTGGATGTCCTGCAACTTTTTGATGTTAAACACAGACAAAACTGAAGTTATTTTACTTGGCCCCAGACGCCTCCAAAATGCATTTTCTAATGACATAGTAACTCTAGATGGCATTGACTTGGCCTCCAGCACAACTGTAAGGAATCTCAGCGTTATCTTTGATCAGGATATGTCCTTTAACTCCCACATAAAACAAATTTCGAGGACTGCCTTTTTTCATCTACATATCATTGCAAAAATAATGCACATCCTGTCTCAAAACGATGCAGAAATTTTTTTTGTGCCTTTAAGGCTGGATTACTGCAACTCCTTATTATCAGGTTGTCCCAAAAAATCCCTTAAGACTCTTCAGTCTCTCATCTGGCAGGTTACGTCTGGATCATGAATCGTGGCTGTTCCTGTTGCTCTGGTCCTGACTGACCCTCACGCTAATATATATTTTTTTGGAGACACCGGGAAGCTTTTTAGTGACATCCTCCTGGATCCATCTTTTTAATATATGACCACATCATCATTTCTGTCACATGGATTGTCTATGTTGTATTTTTTTTTTATTATGTTGTTTATTCTGTACACACGTCACCTATTACAGTCTGTCCGTCCTGGGAGAGGGATCCTCCTCAGTCTCTCCCTGAGATTTCTTCCCTTTAATTGTGGGGTTTCTTTTAGGGAGTTTTTCCTTGGGCGATGCGAGGGTCTAAGGACAGAGGGGGTCGTATGCTGTACAGTCTGTAAAGCCCACTGAGACAAATGTATAATTTGTGACATTGGGCTATATGAATAAACTTGATTTTGATTTATCGCAGTCGCTTTTCCTTGGAATGCGACATGCAGTGATGGAAGGACATCATGTGCTTCTCAACACCGTGGATCTCCTTCTTCTCCCATATCTTTTTCTTGAAAGGTTGCTGACCTGTATAACAATTACACAAATAAATAATTTTGCGTTTCTCCATGGCACTGCTATGGAAAAGTTATTTGAGGAACAAGTTGATAAACACCAATTTTAAGGCTGCAAGTGTTAAACCCAGGTAACAGAATATGTCAATCAATTATACAGACCCGTAATAATTTGCATTAAGTCGTTTAATTACATCACTCCGACCGTATTTAAGCAATAATTTTCATTCCATTGACCTTCATAGTATTGGGCATGGTGGCTGAAATTTCAGAGGAGAATGTCCCAAAACCTCCGCACGTAAAACCACCAAAACTACCTGCATAACACCGGCGACTAGTGAGATATACATTTTGTAATTTGTTTGAAATTACCCTTATATTGCATTAAATGCAAGAAACACATTTCTTTCCAGAATACACTGGAAACTATTAGATATGCAAGGGGTCAAATGAGAGGATGTCAAATGTTATTTCTTATAGTCGGAAGAATTTCTTAAGATTAACATTATACACCAAAAGATGTAAGGTTTGTTAGTGTAGTACCATAAAACATTACATCAAACATGGAAGAGCATACAGTAACAAACTTTGATCTAAAAACTACCTCTTTTTCTTTTTGGTGACTGGCGTTGAACGGCTTGTGGAGATGTCATGGTGCCCTGTTGTGGTGCTGCATCCCTATGGCACATCTGGCATTGTTGTCTTGTTCTCTTGCCTCTGACTGGAAGTGACCTGACCCTCTGAAAACGAGATGAAAACAAATTATCAAAAATATCAATTATATAGTATTAGTAATGCTCTAGTAAATTAGAGATGTCCCGAGCAAAAAACTAAAGATCTGATCCGGGCAATTTTTAATGGGTGGATATTGGCTAAAAGAAATCTGATACTTTTTTACTGTATTCTACTGTGTTTTGTCCACCACAGTTGGCTAGTGTTTCTGCGCTGTTCTCCTTTACAACTGAGCTATACAGTGTGATCTTTTCACTCCATATCAAAGTAAAAATTTGTGTGTGAATGTGAAAAATTATTTGGGTGCACCAGTTAGTGATCTCCCAGTTCATTCATATCATATTCTAGTCTTAGCTGGCTGCACTTGTAAGGAACACCAGGACATACAGGGAGAGCAGTTTACTGTGCCTCTCTAAAACATGGCTAACAGCTAACACTGCGGACGCTAATGTGGACCTACCGGGATTCACCACAGTGAGAGCGGACAGGGACGCTAAACTCAGTGGCAAGCGTAAAGGAGGGGGACTCGCACTGTTTATTAACAACAGATGGTATAACCAAGGACATGTTACGGTTAAGGAGATCAATTGTTGCAGGGACATTGAGCTGCTTGCGGTAGCTCTCAGACCGCATTACATGCCTAGGAAGTTTGCCATTGTTGTTTGTGTTTACATCCCTCCAGGTGCACACGTAGAGACCGCTTGTGACGTCATTCACTCTACTATCATGAGCCTGCAAACCCAACACCCAGAAGCATTCATTGCCATCTCAGGAGACTTCAATCATGTAATACTAGACTCCACTCTACCAGACTTTCAGCAGTTTGTAAGCAGCCACATCAGGAAGAACAGGACATTAGACCTCTTGTATGCTAAAGTTGAGGATGCTTACACTGCCACCCCCCTGCCCCCACTGGGGAAGTCTGATCAAAACCTAGTGCTGCTGAAACCACAATACAAACCATGGATCCAGACACAACCTACAACCACACGTTCCTTTAGGAAGTGGTTTCCGAAGGCAGAGGAGGCTCTGAGAGTTTTGGGTCTACTGACTGGAGCGTCCTGCAAGTGCCACACGGTGAGGACATTGAGGGGGTGACACACTGCATCACTGAACCTGAACTTCTGTATGGATGTTATGTTTCCCATAAAAACTGTAAGCTGCGTCCCTAACAACAAGCCCTGGATTACCAGCAATGTCAAGGACATCCTTAACAGGAAAAAGAGGGCATTCAAGGAGGGTGACCAGGAAGAGCTGAAGCGCGTGCAGTGGGAGCTCAAGGTTCGACTGAGAGAGGCAAAGGAGGAATATAGAAGGAAAGTAGAGCTGAAGCTGCAGGACAACAACATGTGGGAGGTCTGGGATGGCATGAAAACCATCACAGGCTGCAAGAAGAAGAGTAGCAACAAAGCAGAGGGGGACGCTGTGAGAGCAAACCATTTCAGCCTGTTCTACAACAGGTTTGATAGCCCAGCTGTTGCAGCCAGGAGCTGCCCACCCAGCACCTCCCTGCAGCTGAACACCACCAAGACCAAGGAGATGGTGGTGGACTTCCGAAGGAACAGGCCACAACTGCAACCGGTGTCCATCGAGGGAGTCGACGTGAAGGTGGTCAGGACCTACAAATATCTGGGGCTGCAGCTGGATTACAAGTTGGACTGGACTGCAAATATGGACACTCTTCACAAGAAAGGGCAGAGTCATCTGTACTTTCTGAGAAGGCTGGGGTCCTTCAAAATCTGCAAAAAACTGCTGTTGATGTTCTACCAGTCTGTGGTGGCAAGTGTTCTCTTCTATGCTGTGGTGTGTTGGGGAGGAAGCAGCAAGAAGAGGGACGCAGGGCGGCTGGACAGACTGGTGAGGGAGGCTGGCTCTGTAGTGGGCACAGAGCTGGACTCCATGGGGACAGTGGCAGAGAGAATGACCTTGGAAAAACTGTTATCCATCCTGGACAACGCCCACCACCCTCTGCACAGCATATTCATCAGGTAGAGGAGCATGTTCTGCGGCAGACTGCTGTCTCAGTCCTGCTCCACAGACCGGCTCAAGAACTATTTTGTTCCCCTGGCCATAAGACTGTACAACTCCTCTCGGTGATGGCATGCGGATGCAAACCACAAACAACCTGACAAGTGCATTTAACCTGGGACTTAAAGCATTATGACCTTAGCCTTAATTTTTTTTTTAGTTTTGGACATTTTAATGCTCACTTATTAATGGTATAGATCTGTATGCACATTTGCAACGCACTGTTGGCACTAACTCTATTTGCACTAAATCTGCTCAGGTTTACACAGCCACTGGTCAATGTTGCAGTGTATTTTTGTATTTGTAACAGCCTTTATTCTTTTATTTTGTCTCTTAATTTTATTATTTGTTCTTGCTTTTAATGGTGGGAGGGAGGGGGGGGCAGCTATGTAATGTCATATGTCTTTTAAGCTACTGGATGCCTAAATTTCCCTCGGGATCAATAAAGTATCCATGCATCCATCCATCCTTCCATCCTTCCTTCCTGGGGTCCCTGGTCCAGGGCCATTAGAAGTTTGCTAATCTTAACAAGTTGAAGGGTGGCCTCAGGAAGTGTGTAGAACTGCCGATGCACTCTGTGGCAGTGGGGTGTGGTGGCTGGGGAGGAGATGGGAGTGGCTCAGCTGGAGGCCAGGCAGCTGGACGGAATCAGGTAATCAGTCGCACAATAAAAGCACGCCGATGACGTGGTTCTGTCTTGCAGTAGGCTGGGTTCCTGTCGGAGAGAGACGGGACTGAGACGGAGACGGAGATGGAGACGGCGTCGGTGTCAGCGGTAGCTGAGGGCTGGGAGAACGCGGCGCCAGGGGAAGGCGACGAGTGGAGCCGCCTTAATAAACTGTTGTTTTGCGCTCTCAAAGAACGCTCCCTCTCTTCATTCTTCCGCTGTCATTTCCCTGTGTGAGTGCACCCGCTCACACACTCTTATATCATGGCCAAGAAAATCAGTCAACTAATCCAGCTCTGTATTAGTGAGGTTGAGAACTTGAAACAGACAGTTCCAGTTTGTTTGCACAGTTTTGTAGAGGTGAGACTTTCAGGACTGTTTGCACCACAGGCCTTGGCAAAGTATCAGAGGCAATCATAACCCCGCTCAGATGTTCTTGCAAATATGTAGATGTTCTCCTGAGGAATCCCACATTCCTGCCGTGTGCTGACAAGCAGATCCAAATCTTGCTGCATTGCTGAGATCAAAAGCACAGGGATCTTTCTTCCCATCTTTCCTCTTATCTCTATCCTCCTGAAGTATTGACAGAGTTTATTTTCTAGGTCTGAGAGGGCTACATTCACATCTTCTTGAGGGTCTGATGGATTTTGAGACAAATATGCTGAGAGGGGCATTTTTGACACTTCCCCTGCTCTTCGTCGGTTGAACAAAATGACTTGTGTGAAAGTCACCTTTGCTAACTGTGTCCATGTTTGGGGGGATTTATCTTTGGACAATTTACTGTGAACATATTGTTGTTACACATATAAATGAGAATGGAGTGTCTTTACATCTTTTGTGAACGGAAGCAACAGAGGGTCATTCCACTTACACTCTTGAAGTGGGCTCAGTGATGTAGCAGATATCAGTTCATTCCATCTGGCTCGCCGACTCTGCGAAACATACAACGTATTTTGCTGCAGACTAGTAGCTCTATATATTTGCACAGCTTTCAACAAGCAGTGACATTTTTGTCGAGCTATGTCCAAATTTGAGAGCAAGACTTTCATACTGTCATTTCATTCAGACTGTCATAGCCTGCAATGTTATTAACTGTTTGCACAACATGCAAGAAATGTATGGGTTTGATGTGGTCTTCAATGGTCTTCAAGGGAGTAGTTTTCCTTTTTCCTTGAACATACCAGAAGCCTTCTCATCCCTCTCAATTTCTGCTCAATATATTCCTATTTGCTAACATCCTATTCAAGCCTGTTGTACATATGCTCACCATATTCCATAATACAGAAATCAGATTTGACAGCAGAATAAACTTCATCTTGAACCATGTTGTTTAACAGCTTCCAAAATTCTACTTTGAAGTTTTTGTGGAACACCAGGTTTGAACGTGCAGATCCTCATGTACCTCCAAAAGAGTTTCTTGGTGAAAAAGCCTTGACAATAAGCAGGAAATTCTGTGCTTGAGAATCCTGTTGTGGTTGCTTCTGAAAAACAAGATTTCCAACATTACCATTTAAGGGGCAAAGTTGCCCCTGTTTCTCAAATGTTACAGATGCATTTGTCTTTTTTTCAAGATTTTGGGAAGGAAAAGGCCTTTGCAACCTCTGGTTTATTGTGATGAGCACGCTCCAAATGCCTTAGCATTTTTCCAACTCCCAGTTAACAGTACAAGCAATATTGCTTTTTGTTGTACATTCTTGAACCATTCTTCCTTTTACTGACAGCAGGTATGTAAAGTGAGCTTGCAGACACTTCATTTTCTATAAGGATGAAAGAGGCCCTGTCAGGAAGAGTTTGCTCCATATCCGGTGTGGAGTTTTCAAACAGAGATCTAGTGTCTACACTTCCATACCCTAGGGAACTGGTACATGAGTCCGATGGCAATACGTTTGAATGGGGCCGAGTTGACCCAATCGGACAACGGAAACGTTTCCCTTCAGGGAAAAATAGGGGAGGTGATCCCGCGCACTCTCAGTCCCGTACCCGCCTGAGAAAGGGGAGCTCCACCTCCTTTGCATATTTTCCCCTCTTTTTGCGCAATTCGCCCGACAGACACCCAAAGGTAATACCCGAATTGGCGAAGTATTGCCAATGGACGCCCGCAAGCGCCTCATCCACCTCCAATACCTCACTGTGGGGCCTGGGGTATGGCAATTGGACAATTTAATGCATATACACCGTATATGGGTCTGGTGGGCTGAAAATCATGCAGCGGGTTCCTGGAGCCCCTGGAGAAATGTCCAGGGTATTGGAAGTGGACAGGGGCCCTGGAAACTCACCGTGGTTTCCATGGTGAGGTATGGGGGGTGGAAGAAGTTTGTCCACTACTGATACCTTAGTACAGGGGCCCAGGGTATTGGAAGTGGACAGGGCCCCCTATTAACTCACATTGGGCTCTATGGTAAGGTATTGGAAAAGGACAGACTTTGTCCACTTCACATACCTTACCATAGAGCCCAGGTTATTGGAAGATGACAAGTTCGTAACTTCAACAGGCATGTGATTTGGAAGCTGAAACTTGAATATGTTGGTCCCTGTAAGTTTCAGACATATAACCTAAGGCACTGTTGAGATATGAACTTGTCCACTTCAGATACCCTATGTCAGGGCCCAGGGGATTGGAATTGGACAGGTCTGAATCTCCCATAAGCACATGGTTGTCCACTTCCAATACCCTGGGCTCTACAGTTAGCATCTACAGTAAGCTTACCATAGAGTTGGTAATATGTTACTCCCTAATCAACCAAAAAAGTAAGTGCCTTTCCACAAACTACAAGTATTGTTTCTGGCATTGCTTTGTATGGTTTTGTTTCAAATTTTAGTATACATATGTGCCATTTGTGCACACAAGTTTTTTCATTATCTTTTTAATTATCTCAATAGTTTGTCTAATCAAAACATGTTTTTCATCAGTTATGTTCTGTAATTTAGATGTGGTTAGTAGTGCCAGCTTTTCTTTGTGCGTGTTTATGTGTGTTTGTGTGTGTTTGTGCTTCACTTCCCTTTTGCTGAGTCTCATCTGCCTCTGCAGCTGGGTGTCTCCCTCTCTCTCCGCATGCCTCCTCTTTCTTCTGGCGTCAATTTGCATCGTCATTGTTTGCCATGGGGCAATCTTGAGCCCAATGTCCCTTTTGATGGCAGATGTAGCACTCGTTGGGATTAAGTTGCTTTTGGAATCTTCTTTGACCTAACCCTGGTCTTCTTCAACAGAAGATGTCTTACTTCTCCATCTGTAGGTTGAAAGTCTTTTCAAAAGGCTAGGAATGCCTCGGTGCTGGGCATTGTTGAAATGGCTGGGCCCAGATCTGAAACCCATTTGTTGTTCTAGTTGCTGCTGCTGTTGTTCTTGAACAGCTGTAACAGCTTGTAACATGGTGACTTGAGCCATGTGAAGTTGTTGTTCTTTTCTTTTATCAGTCTTTGACTTTGTGGCATCAAATTCAGTTTCAGCATGGATGTCATGACACCCATCAGGCCTGTGTCATGTTCTTGCTTCTCTTCCTGTGCATGAGATGGGCCAGCCATGACGGTGTGCTCTCTCTAGGAGGTGGGACTTCATTCCCTGAAGTGGTAACTGGAACCATTTGTGCTCTTGCTGCTGCTGAAGCCACTCCTCTGGCTGCTGCTGCTCATATGCTAGTGGTGGTGGTGGAGGACATGCATTGAGATCAGGATCCACCTGATGCAGAGAGGGATAGAGAGAAAGAGAAGACTTTTCCGCAGTAATGTTCCTTTCAACACCTTCAGTTATCACTTTTTTTTTATTTATTTATTTTTTTTGTTCCCAATAAAGTTTTTTCCTAATTGTGAGAGTTGTGTTAAACTCAGTGAACCTCTTTCTGAAAAATCATAGTCCTGTTCATTTTTAAATGTTTACAACTTTCTGCACTGTACCTGGTTCTCATGAAAAACTCAATTGGGCGTCCGACCTCTCTGGTCATTACCTTACTTCCCCTTTGTCCCCATTGTACAAAGTAAATTTAAACACAGTCGTCACCATGAGTCCAAGATTTTGTTTCTGGAAAAACCATGGTAAAATCGTTATTAAACACTGGTTTAATCTTTGGTCAAAGGCCTTCAATATTTAACTGTTACTCATTCAAACATCCACCCTTGTTTTCCGGTTCTCTTTAAATGATGCTCAAAATCATTTCTTCCATTTGATTTGTCACCAGAGTTAGGCAGGCCCATCAAAAAGTAAACATACCGAACCACAAATTAAAAAGACACATTGCTGAAAATAGAATCAGACATATAATTTCCCATTTTTTTAATTAATTGTCTTTTTCTTTCTTATTTCCAATTTGAGCACTATTCCCTTTTGGAAATCCATTACTCTCACACCATTCATTCACATATCGCAGTCAGCTCCGGCCAAAATTTGCAAGCATGAGGTCAATAATAGGTCCTCGCTCCCTATTTCCCTCTGTCCTATTCCCTTTACCTCCCATCTTTGGGGTAGGTCTCGTTTAAAGTGTAAAAATTAATTAACCTAAAACGGCCAGAATCTATTGGCGGTCACAGGTGATGTTTTTCCTCAACATAATTGTTTCCATTTCCAATGTAAAAAGAACACTTAGCTGAGGACATTCCTTTTCTTCCGTTTAGACAGGTACCTCACATCACTACAACATCCGGACTTTAGAGCATATGTACACTCTCAACATTCATACACATAATATACCCCTTAACTACTTAGTCATCAAACAGCAATACTTCAGTATCTCACCGGATTCAATTTGAGGTAGGACACAACGGATCCTGTGGATCCCAGTGAAGACAGTCTGGAACCTCGTCAGAATGGGCCTCTCTCTCTTTAACTTTTAGTTGAGGTAGAGGTGGAAGAAATACTTCCAGATGATCATTCACCGTTCTCCGCCGTTTCCGGACAATCTTTCAAGGGATCCTGTTCGTGACGCCAAGTTTGTCGTGGAATATAACCGATACAAACTATACTAATAGATGGTGAGGAGCAAATCCATTATACCGAAATAAAGATACTTAATTGAATAAGTGATATTTTAATAATTTTTTCTTGCAAGAAGGAACAATGCTTTAGAGTGTTAAGCAGTCTGCCGAAGCCCCCAGTATGGAGATTCTTCTTCTATTCTTATAGTATTCCTGACCACATTCCTGATTCAAGACACTTTCTTCAGTAGAGATCAAAGAGATCGAAGTGATTGAAAGAAAACATGATTGAAGCCAGAACTCCATTTGGTCAGAGTTCCTGTTTGTAAATAATGTCAGAGGTTAAAGCCATAAAACAGAGGAGATGAGGTTAGTGTAGGAGCCCCCCTGGGGAGGGGCAATATGTCCTTCACTAGATAAACATGCAACCCCCATAGAGTTGCTGTCCTGGTTACATCAAAGGACATTCAAATAATTTGAAGCTTGAAATTACTACAGTATGATGAAATTTTCCATTACATTCCCTCCTTTTGATCTTATTACATATTGATCACAATAAATACTTTGTAGATAATTTCACACAAAATACATATTTCATCAGTTTTAGACATTCCTCAGAATGTAAACTACTACATTATTTATAAGATGAAATGAGTCATATTAGCTATGTCGCTTGCTATAATATACTGGCATTTTTAGAACATACATAGCAGTTTGAATGATTCTGCTCGTGCGCACTGAAATTGGCATATCTCCATCCTAGATTATGTGCATAAGCGTGTGGTGCATTACCCACTTGTTCTAACCATAAGTGTTGCAAGTATTTTACTGAGCCTGCTGTATGTTTCTTTCATGTATGATTCATGTGTGTGTTATTCGCAATATGGTCAGTCATCTAAAGTCCTTCACGACGATGTAGTAACCAGGTTGTAGCTTGTGTAGCTGCTCTGTAGCTGGATGAGGAAGTGCTGCTTCAACCTGTTTTCTGATTGAGGAGAGGTTGGATGACAAGTTAGCACAGTAAATTAGCATATCATGTTCACAGAGAGCTGTCGAAAGAGGATGAGTGATAGGAGGTCTCACACCAATGTGAGAAGGGACTGCAACCAGAACTTCAAAGGGTGTGATATCTAAGCCACCTGGCTGTAGAAAGATGTGATGTCTTTTGTTCAAGAAGAATAAGAGATCCTGAATGCGGTTTTGATATAAAGATTTATCCTCTCCTGAGATGTCATGTCCTAAGAAAGTAACAGCTGTGTTCACAAATTGTAATTTGGAAAGGCTGACCTTATGACCTTCTGTTGCTAAATGTTTAAGCAACAGTAAAGTATCTGCTTCACATTGTTCTTGTGTTGGTGATGCTATGAGCAAATCATCCACATATTGCACTAGTGCTGTGCCCTTGGTCAAAACCAAAAGTTCTAAACTAGCCTGCAGTGTCTGGTTATAGAGTGAAGGAGACTCACAATAACCCTGGACAGGTGAGTCTTTACAGGGGACAATTATTCCTGCCTGTAAAAGAGAATCAAAAAACAGGTTTAATGCCGTCCACAGCCTCTTGTTTCAGAGGATATTGTCGCTTACATGGTCGGAAATGTGACTTAGGTGTGATAACCACAGGATCACAGTTTCTTATTAGGCCAACATCATACTTCCCCTCCGCCCACAACATCTGAGGCAGAGTCTGCAATGCTGGGGAGACAGAGCATGGATCAGAGAGGAGTGTCTGTGATTTGTATCCCATCTGAAAAATACACAGATTTCAGTCCCGTCATTTTAATACTACCATTAGAGGGAATGTCGCGCGTTCGTTGATTTCGATTGAGGAGACTTGACTACGAGTAGATTTGCAACTCAGTTTATTAAAACCTGGTGAATGACAGCTTTGCCAAGGACTCCAAGTGTATCAGGAAATCATAGGCAGCGGATTGCTGTTACTCTATAACCACCATCCACATCTTGAGAGCCCCGAGCTTCTGTTGCAGATACAATTTATACAGTGGTAGGCGTGGCCTCTTATGGCGTATCTTATTACTATGCCAGGAAGTCTGTGGTTTAGACTTAGCTTCCTTAGTTTGTGCACAAGCTTTGTCCAAAGCCTCTTGGCATCACGATCATCCAATCAGCGACGACTCCTTGGGTGCTATTACACGTGGCAGGCTACGTTTACGAGTTGCTCTTGCTTAACTCAGTTACTGTTGTTATATTCTTGATCACAGCGGCTAACTACCTGCCGTATATCTTAAACCTACACTAGTGCTTCTTTAGCACGTACAACTCTCTCCTTCACATTCTTTTCTTAGCGACTCTTTCGCTAAATCCACAGTTGTTTACACTA
>CALSBV010012099.1:63496-81021 GCA_943590825.1 Bovichtus diacanthus | reverse complement strand
TGTGTATGCATATATATGTATGTATATATGTGTATATGCATATATATGTATGTATATATGTGTATGTATATGTATATGTATATGTGTATATATATATATATATATATATATATCTGTATATATATCTATATATTTATATATATAGATTTATATATGCATATATATATCAATATCGATCTGTTGATATATCTATCTATCAATATATTGAGGGAGGAGTACTTCCCCCGGTTCGGCAGTATGCGCTGAACCCTGGAGCAGTGCACGAGATGGACGTGATCGTGAAAGAACTAAGGGCCCTGGGAATCATCAAAGAAGAGCCTAATCCCATAACCAACAGCCCAATTCAGGACATGAAGAAGCCCGAAGGAGGAGGCTGGAGGCCAGGATTAACTTCAAGACCCTCAATTGATGGACAATCGTTAATTGGTCTAGTCTAATCAACCCACAAGGCTTGCTGAAAACACTGCGTGTCAAGAAGTACAAGTCCTGCATCGAATTGGCAAATGGATTCTTTTCCCTGAGGTTAACAAAACAGTCACAAGGTTAAATGGCGTTGAATCACAAAGGTAAGGCGTACGTTTGGCAAATATTTCCCCAAGGATACAACAATTTACAAAATATTTTTCAATTGGCTGTGATGGACATATTGAGTGATTTGGATGCCACCATCTAGATCGACGACGTGTTCATCGCAGATGACACCAAGGAGGAGCACCAAAAAAGATTCAAGCAAGTAGTGGAGAGGCTCACCACCACAGGATTGAGGCTCAACCTGAAGAAATGTCAATTTGGACAGTTTCAAGTGAACTATTTAGGGTTCCAGGTAGCAGCAGATTTGGGACTCTCAGAAGGCTACCGAGAGAAAGTAAACCAGATTGATCCCCCTTCCTCAGAGAATGAGCTACAGAAGTTTCTGGGACTCTGCACTCCGTGAGAGACCATGTTCCCCAATACCAAAAATACGCTAAACCACTGTATGCCTGCCTCTGAAAGAAAGAAGGCGAAACAGAGAAGAAAACCAAAAAGAACTGGGTGTGGACTACCAAAGACCAACACAATTTGGAGAAACTAAAGAGCGCCATCCAAGCCGCAATGTGGCTAGAACCAAGAAGCCTCACTGCCCGACTGGTGGCAGAGGTCAGCTGTGAAGATGACGACGCTGTGATATGAGTGAGCAGCAAAGAAGTGGGTATGGTTCCTCTATGAAGCTACACATTATCCAGTGGAAAGAAAATACCCACAAGAAGAGAAAGAACTAGCTGTAATGGCAAGGTACTAGAGCGGATTAAAAGACCTTGTGCAAGGTCAGAAAATCAAAGTCATCACCCAGAGGCAAGTACACAAGTTCTTAAGAAAAGGAACGACGAAAAGGAACAAAGCTACAAACACAAGATGGGGAAGGTGGGAAGATATCCTACTAGACCCTGATCTGGACATTGGACCGGCACAGCTGGCCGCCAAGAAGCCACCCAAGACCGATCCGGTAGAAGAAAATTCATGACTTGTTAGATCCCGTAGATTACACCTCAGGTGGACCTAAGGCGCATCTCGACCATCTCTCCATTTAAAATGTCCGAGCCTAAAGCCCATAAAATCCTGTCCTTAAATAAGGCTGTTTAAGCTGGTGATGAGGAGACTTAGCCTAGCGTCGACTACCTATATTCAGACGTCTATCCTGCTTGCTCCGATACTACTGCTGAAAGAATAGCCCTGAAATCAGTTAATAATATCGGCTGCGCCTGACAACAATAACTCTCCTCTGTGATCTGAGCACTTGGTCATGGCTAGGTTTGATTTTGCGGCCATTTATAGGCCTCAAAGGATATGTTACTTTCTTTGGCTAGAGAAAATCTTTCCTTAGGAATTCCTTAGTACTTTTAATGACACCAAACCTGATAAAACCTTCAGTAAGTTATTAATTTCAATGTCTACAACGATGCTTTAAATCTAAAAGCTTCATTTTTATTAAAAGAGGTTTAGCAGGAGCAAATCTTACAGCGTTATACTGATACAATACAAATTGATTCTAAATAAAGTAATAAACCACTTACTATCATTATCCTACAATATTAATCGGTTAGGGAGAGAGAGAGAGAGGACTGCTGGCCTTGCGGTCCTCCCTTCCCAGCTGGAAGATGGCTGTCAGTCCACCAATGGCTTCGTTCCAAAGTATTTTGGTTCCGTCAGTTGCAATCTTCCATTAGCAGAGTGAGCATAGGAAACTCAAGAAGTCGAATCTCATCCAAAGTTATCTGGCTGTTGGCAATTCCTTTTTTCATGCTTCTCTTGGTAGATCATGGACTTTGGATATTCTTCTGAGTCCTCACAGCTGATGGTAGTGAGCTCACAGCTCTGGTCTCCACTGAAGTCACGTAGGAAGAACCCGGTTTCCCCTTGCGTTCGGCCTTTTATTCTCCTCTTCGTTCTTATTACTCTCTTTGTCCGATACACACTGATTTTTACATGGTTATAACAGTTGTCCGAGCCGTGAAACAACACTTCCTTCCCTTGGGGAGAGTCGTCCACATCCTTCTTCCTCTTAATACCAGAGGGCAAGGGCCCTTACATGGCTATGTAAGTTGTGCAAGTGAATCTACTACACAGTATTTCGCCCTTACTTGGTTACACCTTATCCAAGACATACCAATGAATCTAAACAATCTAAATATGACTTTGGTTATCCCTATTTTCTGCCTCTCGTCCTTACATGGCTATGTAAGTGGTGCATTTGAATCAATAACACCGGGATTTAGTTACAGTTCTTACCTCCCTGAATGCAACCTACCCTAGTACATTAGTACGATTACATTAGTACGATTCTTTCTTTATCCATACTTGGTACACCTTTGATTTGGTTATAAAACTTGTAATGCTTACAAACTATTAATCATATGCTTAACTATTAATTTAGGAATACATCTCACATAATAAATAATAATAACTATTAAGAAATTTCACATAACAAATCACACAATAACTATTAATCATATTTCTGCTGCTTAAAGCGGTACATTAGTATCACTTCTACTGATAGTTATGGAGTGAGAAGGGATGATTCTCAACTCACTTGGCAGACTGGATCCTTACACGTAAGGGACAAGACGACCAAGTGTACTGGGGATTTATACTCAAGCATAAAGAAGAAGAACTATTCGGCAAAAAGGTAAGACCCAAGGAAGTGCGCAGGCCGGAGAAGTGACTGCCATCATAGAAGGCATCCTGGAGCTGAACAAAAGGAAGGTGAAGAGTGCCAGGATAAAAACAGTCACTATTGCACTCAAGCGTTAACAGAAGAAGAACATAATTTGAAAAGAATATGGATATGGCAGAGCAGCGTTTTCAACGGCGAGGAAAATGGATATGGCAAAGCAAAAGGCAAAGTTGTCACACACCGACACTTATAGAAAAATATCGTAGAGCTACGTTTCAATATGGAACTGGACATGGAAAAGAGGGGGCTCATTTGCAAGGAAACAATGAAGTAGACCGCTATGTGCAACAGAGAAAGATTGTCTACCCATACGAAAGGAACTGGAGAAGCAACACTTTTGAATTGTCCCAAAGCCAAATACGCTGGGTCCTAAAAGACTCTGCTGTGTGTGGACAATAATACAACGCAGGACAGAGAGGACAGCGGGTTGCTGGCTCGACCATAAAAAGCACTGTGCCTTGGGGATCGGTATGCATGGACGTTGCTGGTCCCCTAGGGGTAACAGGGAAAAAAGGTGAGAAATACCTTTTAGTGCTTGTGGACTCTTTGTCAGGATACGTAACAGTGAAAGTGAAAGGCTAACGGCAACAGCATTGTTAGCATGTTGGACCAAGTTTGCAGTATCCTTTGGGTACCCTAGGAATTGAGAACAGACAATGGTACTGATTTTAAGAATGTGCAAGTGGGCCAGTGGTGCCAGCGGAACGGAGTAATGAGAATTCACTCCCCTCCATACAAACCCCAGGCGTACGGGGTAGTAGAGAGAACAATTGGGCTGGCCAAGAACTGGATAGGTAAAAATGCTAACACTCGAGAATGGAGCACAAAAGCTCTCAAAGTGGGGAAGGCTCTGAATAACCGAAGCCGAGCTGATAGGCCCTCCCCTTCAGAGGAGCTGAATCAACTCCCCTTCACATCACCGGAAGTTGGGCGGGGCATGGAAGAAAAAAAAGACAGCCCCAGCCCCAAGGTCCCGTTCTACGTCGGACAGCGAGTGTGGAAAAAGGCACGCAACAAGGAGTGGAGCAACTCAAACCGGTTCCAAGATAGAAAATAACCAGGAAGCAAAGATGGCCAGTAACACGCCAGACCTTCCACCCTATGTTAGACTGGCCACTGTCTATGGGGTGGTGTTAAGAAAATTATTCTCAGCCGACACCGTCTTCAAAGTTCAAACAAGCTTCTTTATTATTGCAATAAGGAGCGGAGTTATCTTACATACAGAGATGTTCAAACTCTTACATGCAGGTTGTAAGGCTGCTATTCTGCTCAATGACTCTAAGAGTGGTCTGCTCTTTTATACATTGTAGGTCCGCCCAAAGGTTATCATTGCACAAGAAGACGGTTTAACAACATCTCAATATCAGGAAGCACATAGTTCTGTTATCACCAAACAATGAGTCTTTTGCCTGTTCGTCTCCCGGGCGGCAGTTTGTACATCTGCGGCTTCCTCTTCTCATGTCCTTCAGTTGACTTCAGTTCATGGCCTTCCTCTTCTCGTGTCCTTTAGTTGACTTCAGTTTAAACAGTATTTTTCCATCATAACCCTCCTGTTTATACTCAGTATAATACAGAAACGAGAAAAATTAATACCTTCACAACAGTTGTCCCACGTAATGGCTATGCATAAAAGCAAACATATGTTCATGTAAGATAAAAATGTAAACTTAGGCAAGTAGGATAGTAAGAGTTATGTAGATGTCTTTATTAATCAGGTTAGTCTCCCTACATCCTCAGGTCATCTCTTCATCGCTGATTTTCGAAGTCTGATTCATTTATGATATTAGAGTACGGTATCATTTTCTTGTCCTTCTTGAAATAAGTTGATTAAACCATGACTCTCTGTTTCTTCGAATTCCTCCTCCAGTTCGAGACGTTCTTCCCTTAATAAACAAGATGCTTCTTCAGTATGGGCCTGTAGCATTTGTTCAGTAAGGGTCGTCTCAATCAGACGTGTCATTAATCCTCTCATACAAGGGACGCAACAACATCCATATACTGTTAAAATAGCCATCGCTACTATCAATGATGTAAATATTGAGATCACAAATGTTTTCCATCTCCCAAACCATCTAGTGATGAAAAGAGACTATCAATTCCTGCATTCTCGGCCAATTCTTCAAATAACGTGGTCTAACCCTGGAGGCCCTGGTAACAGAGCCGTCTGGTGTCGTATTATTGGGGATAAACGTACAACATGAACAGCCAAATATGGAGCAGACTCCACCTTTTTCTGCTAGAAACATGTCAAGTGCCTACAGGAAGAAGATGGGGAAGCTGAGGTGGAAGATCAGAGAGGGAAAGAACACCTACAGGAAGAAGATGGAGGAGCAGCTGCAGCAGAGGGATGTCAGCGGAGTCTGGAGAGGCCTAAAAAACACCTCTGGGTTCAAGGAGCCAGACTCCCAGCCCAAGGGGGACATAAAGTGGGTGAATGACTTGAACATTTTTTTCAACAGATTTGATCAGTCAGGAACCCCTCCCCCGGCCCATTCCCCCCTGCTGCAACCCCCACCAGCTGTACTGCCAGGTTATGGCCCTGTTACCCCCCTACTTCCATCTACTCCCCTCCCCCAACCCATAGCTCCCAGCCACTTGACACCTGCACTTTGTCCCTACAATAAACCAGCTGAGGAGTGAGCTCAAGGGGTGTAAGGTGAGAAAGGCTGCGGGTCCAGATGGTATCAGCTCAAGGCTCCTCAAATCCTGTGCGGACCAGCTGTGCGGGATAGTGGAGTACATCTACAACCTGAGCCTGAAACAAGGGAGAGTACCACAGCTGTGGAAAACATCCTGCGTGGTTCCTGTGATAAAGACTCCTTGTCCTGTTGCGAATTTGTTGATTTCAAATGAGGAGACTTTACTACGAGTAGATCTGCAACTCAGTTTATTAAAACCTTGTGAATGACAGCTTGGCCAAGGACTCCAAGTGTATCAGGAAATCATAGTCAGCGGATTGCTGTTACTCTATAACCACCATCCACACTCAAGCGCCCCGAGCTTCCGGTACAGATACAGTTTATACAGTGGTAGGCGTGGCCTCTTATGGCGTATCTCATTACTATGCCAGGAAGTCTGTGGTTTAGACTTAGCTTCCTTAGTTGGTGCACAGGCTCTGTCCAGAGCCTCTTGGCATCACGATCATCCAATCAGCGACGACTCCTTGGGTACTATTACACGTGGCAGGCTACGGTTGCCCAATTCTTTCTACACTTGGTACCTGACCTTCACCTAATTCCTTTCTGCACAGGCTACCTAATCTATTCTCTCTGGATGTTTTCTGTTATTGGCCTTCTTTGTTTAGGCGCCACTCCGTGATGCTCCCATCCACTCATTTTATAGTCATAACAGCTAAATCCTTCAACACTAGACTAAAGGTTACATGCATCTCATCCATCAGAGCCTAATAGCTATCTGGTATAAATGACTGTCTTCCCTGTCTCAGTGTACATTTCATATGAGCCCATTTTAGCTTAACCACATTGGTTATACTTATTCATCACGCAGTTACATTCAAGCGTCAAGGCCGCAAAGCATACATTTAATTTCTAACAGTCCCTCCTTTCACACCTTTTAAGGTGTGAACACCTGCATACACTTAACTTCGAACACAAGGCAGAATTTCTAACAGTCCCAAGACCCTGGAGAGGTTGGTCCTCGATCACCTTCGGCCCCTTGTGAGACCATCAATGGACCAGCTCCAGTTCGCCTACAAAACCTGGCATTGGGGTGGATGACGCTGTCATCTACCTCATCCAGAGATCCATCTCTCACCTGGAGAGGCCTGGATGCACTGTGAGAATCATGTTCTTTGATTTCTCCAGTGCCTTTAACACCATCCAGCCCCTGCTTCTGGGGGACAAGCTACAGCACTCGGGGGTGGACCACCACCTCCCCACCTGGATCCTGGACTACCTCACCAACCATCCACAGTACGTGAGGACCCGGGAATGTCAGTCAGACACAATTGTCAGCAGCATGGGGGCCCCATAGGGTATGGTTCTGGCTCCGTTTCTCTTCACCCACAACACAGCAAAATGTCACCTACAGAAGTTCTCTGACAACTCTGCTATCGTCAGCCTCATCTCTGATGGGGATGACAGGGAGTACAGGGAACTTACTCAGGATTTTGCCCTCTGGTGCCAAAAGAACCACCTCCAGCTCAACGCAGAAGAAGACCAGGGAGCTGATGGTGGACTTCAGAAGGCGTCAACACTCTCCATCCACACCAGTGAACATCCAGGGAATGGACATTGAGATTGCAAAATCTTACAAGTACCTGGTTGTTCACCTGAACAACAAACTGGACTGGTCAGACAACTCCAGAATGCTGCAGCCCGACTGGTCTTTAACTTCCCCCAGTTCTCCCACACTACACATTTCCTCCGCTCCCTTCAATGTTTACAAGTGGCAGCCCGAATATGCTTCAAGACTCTGGTGCTGGCCTACCGTGCAGTGAATGGATCAGCCCCTTCCTACATTCAGGCCATGGTCAAACCATACACACCAGCTCGCTCACTTCGCTCGGCATCTGCCAATCTGCTCGCTACTCCCTCACTGTGAGCGGGACCCAGATACCAGATACTAAATGGTGGAATGAGCTCCCCATTGATGTCAGGTCAGCGGAAAGTCTTCACACCTTCCGTCGCAGACTGAAAACCCATCTATTTCGACTGCACATCGGTCAATAATAAAAAATAAATAAATTATTTTGCACTTGGTTGGCTTATTTGAAGCTATTGGTTGAATTTCTATTCTATTTGTTGTCTTTGTTGCGCTTACTTTGGTTTGGCTTAGATGAAGCTATTCTGCACTTGTATGATTATACCTATTTAAAGCTTATGTACTTGCAAGATTCTCACTGTTTAGAGTCATATTCTCATGACTGTTTGCACTTATTGTAAGTCGCTTTGGACAAAAGCATTAGCTAAAATTTTTTTACTGTAATGTAACTCTGTGGCTCTGTACAAGAAAGGACAGAGCCGGCTCTACCTGCTGAGGAGACTGAGGTCGTTTGGAGAGCAGGAGACACTCCTGAGGTCCTTTTGTGTCCTGGAGGGACACTTTGTCAGCACTGAGCAGCTTCATCAACGACAGGCTGCTTAACCCGCGTGTCACACAGATAGATACCGCAGGTCCTTCCTTCCTGCAGCGGTCAGACTGTACCACCACCACAGCTCCTGGTAGACTCAATATGGGCTGTAACACCACTGTCCCACCGCCCATGTAAAACACACCCCGTTACTTTTTACTATTTATTACTGTGCAATACATCATGTGCAATACGTATGTGAAATACATCCTTTTTTTACTATGTATTATTGTTATTACTGGCTGCTATTACTGGGTGTGAATGCCTTTTTTTGTGTCAGGTGTATCCAGGATCCTCTTTCAGCAATCCTGACAGCCATTGGTGTTTACAGGAGTACTGAGTCCCAATGTTTTCTCTTTATTATTTTGATGATAATTCTCCTGGTTGGACTGTCACTCCTTCAGGTAGTCCCTCTTTGGAAAACATAACAGAACTCGGAATATCTTTTCTTCTCAGCATGTTAGTCATATATTCAGCAGTTTTGAGTTCCTCCTGGGGTAACTCAGAAGTAAATGGTTTTAGAGCTGGAATATAACATGGTCTTCCATACATCATTTCAAATGGAGATATGCCCTTATTGCTCGGTAAAATGTGAATACTTAACATTACCGGTGCTAAGCATTTCAATCATGACATGTTCGTTTCTGCCATCATCTTTCTTCAAATTTTTTTGTCAAATGATCTGTAACTTTATTCGCAAAATGAGTTCCATTATCACTGGATATCTTTTCTGTTATGCCAAATCTCGGTATTATGTCATTTGCTAACATTTTAGCGACAGTGAGTGCATCTTACTTTTTAGTTGGGAATACTTCAATCCATTTAGTGAAAGTATCTACTATTGTAAGACAGTACTTCTTCCCTTCACAAATGGCGTTAGTTCAATAAAGTCCATACATATGTTTTGAAAAGGATATTGAGATGCAGGCATCTGTCTTCTTTTAGGTCTCATCTGTCCCTGTGGATTCTTCCTGGCACAGATGTCACATGTAGCACAACATTGTTTTAATAGTTTGTAAAGCCATAGACTGTAAACACATTATTTATCATAGTAACCATCCCTCCTGTTGAGACATGGTCCAACCCTTGGCTCAAAAGTGCCGCAGAATGATGCAGGCTTTTAGGTAGCACAAATTTTCCATCTTTCCCTTACCAAAGTCTTTGTGTATTAATTTTACAGCCTTGCTTTTTCTGTTTTCGATGATATGTCTTGCCTATTTTGTAGGATTTCATGATCTAACTCTATCTGCTCCTGTGCCTCTGTATGTAGCTGTCATGTTTTGCCGTTTCCCTGTTGTGCAGCTCTTTTAGCTTCCTCATCTGCCTTGCGATTACCTTGTGAAAATGAGTCAGTTCCTGTTGTGTGTTACATGGTGAATCAGGACATTCTATTATTACTGCAGACTAATAATGATCTAAATACTGGTTTAATGCCCTCAACAGCTTCTGGTTTTATTGGATATTGTCTTTGATAAGGTGTGAAACTTCCTTTTGGTGTGATACTGACTGGTTCGACTCCTTTCATTTTACATACATCTGCTGGTCCTGTTGACCACAGAGATACTGGTATTTTACTTATGAGTTATTCCTGTTCTCCAGTCAGTGTAAATATTTCTCATTTGTCACACGCATAGAGGTGCAGATTTTTTGTAACCAATGTGCTCCATTGCAATCTTGTTGTATAGGTCTGCAGCTGGGCAGAATACATGACCTTTGGATCTTTTGTTAATGGTTTCCAATCGCCTGCCTCTTCTGCTTGGGTGAAAAAAACTCCTACTTCTGCCCACGTCATGTTATATGTTCTAGCTAATGAGATGTGAGGGGCTTGGCATGATTTAAATAGTTTTGCATCTTCTGGTGAGAGTGTGCAACTTGCTGCCATGACTCCATCTACCCCCCATTAAAAATATTTTAACCTAGATGTGGGATTCCTGAAAAACTGTTTTTCATAATCTTTGTCTGGTCCTGGAGAGTGTCTGAAATACATAGTACAGTGCATATTTTCGGGTCGTTTAAATATGGATCCTGTACTTCCCCTTTGTTTAGCCTTCTCTGCCAGCAGCTCATGTGTTACTGATCTTGGTGGTGTCTGAGTTAAATCCAGTATGTATGTATAGTTAGGAATGTTGTCTCCTTCTCTAACATATCAGAAAGGCTCTCACTGTGTATGCCTCAAACTGACACAATTTTTTTTCTCTTGATTTAACCAATTCTGATAATCTGTTGGCCATACTCTGTAGAATGACTGTTTTGCATGCAAACAGAAAATCTACATCCCTCCCCATCACACTCAGTCACCCATGGTTTTATTTCTGCTAATAAACAAATTGCTAGTGTCTGTAACTCTAACACTTCAACATCCTCCTGTTTGTCTGTAGAGTTATCTTGTGGTTGAGTGTGTGTGGGTGTGTGACCTGACTGTTGAGCCTTGTTTAATCACGTGGAGGAAGAGGGGGAGGTGTGATCACTTCCTCCTCTCTGGTGCCTTTGTCTCACCCAGTGGCCTGTCTTTCTGCATTTGAAACAAGCGTCACTTCCTCCTGCTCGTCTCCCTCGGCCTCAGCCTATCAAGGATGAGGTAACGATGAGGACCCAAACGCAGATAACCGGAGAGTTTAACAAAAAGAGCTTTATTAACCTGGGAGAGGGCTCGGGAAGGGGACTGAGAGAGGGCTCGGGCAGGAGGCAAGGGGGCTCGAGAGAGAGGGCTCAGGCAGGAGGCATGGGGGCTCGAGAGAGAGGCCTCGGGCAGGAGGCAGCAGCTCGACAGCGGAAACAGGGATCTGGCGCAGTTGGACAGCGGAAACAGAGGTCTGACGCAGCTGGACAGCGGGAACAGAGGACTGACGCGGCTCGACAGCGGGAACAGAGGACCGATGCAGCTCGACAGCGGGAAGAGGGGACCGACGCAGCTCGACAGCAGGAAGAGGGGACCGACGCAGAGTCAGAGTCTGGATCAGGGGTGTCGAGAAAAGCCTTGAGATAGTCTGGCAAAGAGCTGAATAACCATGGCTTCTCCACCACTTCTCTGTGGGCCATACTAAGCGCCACCCCTTTGAGCTCCCTACAGGGGGCTCTCTTCCACTCCTCGATGAGGCATATCAAAGTGAATGAAAGAGCCATCATCTCCTCGTCAAACTTATCTGCTAGTTCCATCTTGTGGCCAGTTCATACTATCAAGGATGTGGTAACGATGGGGACCCAAACGCAGATAACCGGAGAGTTTAACGCTTTAACACCGATTGTGTCGACGCCGACACAAATGCGCAAGCGCACTTTGGATTACCGTAATTCCGTCACTGTTTGTGCTATCGAAAAATAAAAAACCCAACGGTTTCTGAAAGCTGAGACTCTGCGCTTTACAGCAAATATGGTTTCATTACGGTAATTTCACTTGCGTCTCTCCCGGAAGCCTGTGAAACAGCGCCTTTGTTCCGAGCGAATACACACACAGCTGCAGAGAAATACAGACAACAGAGCGGAGAACAGCGGATTTAATTAAAATGGAAGCAAGACGGTATGTAAATCGACATTTGTATTGCGTGGGGACTTTTTTAGAACAGTGTACCAAGTCTGTACGTTTGTACTAGGTGTGTAACTGTACTTTCTATGCGTAAATGTGCACATCTTCAAGTAGCCTGCGTCCTAGGAGAGGCTGTGCGGAGGCTGGAGCTGGAGATGAGGAGGGGTCCACCAGACGTCACATTCAGGACCGGAGAGGGAGAAGCCGTGGGGATGCTGGAGGATCTGGTCATGCTGTCATATTGTCTACACAGACAACTTTTACACCAGTCCCCTCCTCTTCAGACACTTGAGCCAGCAGGGATTTGGAGCTTGTGGGACATACAGGCAGGGAAGAGTTGGTGTCCACAACACCCAAGAAAATGCACTCACCAAAAGAAAAAGAAGTTTGTGAAGTGGATGTACACCAGAGACACGTGATGTGCCAAAACAAAATATCTCTGTCCCCAGACCCACCACAGTTACAGAGTACAACAAGTACATGGGGGGAGTGGACACCTCAGACCAGATGATTGGCACAAATTCAGTCCACCGGAAAACCAGGAGATGGCCCACCACTGTTTTCCAGCATCTGGTTGACATCGCTGTGACAAACTCCTTTGTCATCCACAAGGCTCGCTGTGCCAGCCTGCATCAGGAGAATCCTATGACCCGTCAGCGTTTCCAGGAGGAGCTCACTGCACACCTCCTTGGAGCGGACTTGAAATGGCCTCAGAAGACACCAGGTAAAAACACATCCCTGTCTCCACAAGCAGCGGACAGAACAAAGCTCTGAGACCCAGCATGAGACGTGTGAGGACTGTGATGTGGGCCTGTGTCTGCAGCCAGAGAGGAACTGTCACTGGCAGTACCACCAAGGCATTTGAGTGTGAAAAGAATTACCCTGTGTGGCAAAAAAACCGCCTGTTCATAGTTTCCATTTTATGGCCTGTTTTTGAACATTTAAGAGACAAAGACTCTCAAATTTTATTGTAAATAGTTTTATACATTTTATATTCAACTTGCAAAATCTGTTATTCATGTACAATTGCAGTGTTTTTTGTTCACTAAAACTCTAAAATCAAATTCCGTTTGTGTTTTTCTTCATTTTACACCGTTATTACACTCTTATAACAGGCAGTACATTGTAAATAACTGCCAGATGTTGAAAGTTCTAGGTATTCTTGAAAAATGGGCAAAAGCACTTACTCACAGCACATTTTCTGAGCTTTTTATAGTCAAAATAAGCAAAAAACACAGGGATCAGGCGAAGACGGATTCAGGTCACGGAAACAGGATCGAGGAAGCCGGGGGGAATCGGGAATCAGGAACTTGGGAAACGGGAAGACGGGAACGACGATGGAACTCTCGAACATGGACAAACGAAGACGAACTGGCAACAAGGGACATACACACAGACTATATACACCAGGAAGTGGGAGGGGACACAGGTGGAGACACTAACGAACAGAGTGGAGACACTAACGAACAGAGTGGAGACAGCTGGGGACCGGAAGTAGGAACAACAGACACGAGAGGGAACATGCAGTTAACACAATAAAACAGGAAGCACAAACACAACACAAAACATCACACAGCCTCTGTCCTTCCCTCAGAAGTTCTGTCCCTGGGGAGGTCCGTATCTCTTATGCTCCACATCCTGGTGATAAACAGACACATCCTCCTCATCCTCATAAAATGCCGAAGCGGTTTTCTTGCCTGACGTCTGCTTTTTTTTTTTATTTTGACTTTTGCTGCATGCACTGCATATGCTTTTGTCTCACCAAGAGTAGCTGTTTGCCATCCTATCTGATGCTTTCTTACAAAAGCTGAAAACGGGTGTTGGAGGCCCATTGAGGAAAACATTTTTTTAACTGTTGTTGGTAAGGCCCGTTTGGATCATTGGCCTCAATGTGTATCACTGTGTGTATCAAAAACTTCTTTCAGTCTGGCAAAATATCTAGTCACAGGCCCTGTGACTAGATCTAGCCCTCCTCACACACACACACTCAGCACTTGGATCCCATTTTTCACATATTATTATTAGACAACTGTGAGCGGATGCGCTCACACAGAGAACCGACAGCGGAAGAAATGAAGAGAGGGAGCGTTTCTTTGGGAGCGCAAAACAGTTTATTGTAGGCAGCTCGGTCTCCGCCTCGCCTCCGCCTCCGCCCTTGCCTCCGTCTCGTCTCCGTCTCCGTCTCTGTCTCAGTTCCCGTCTCTGTCTCAGTTCCCGTCTCAGTCCCGTCTCTCTCCGACAGGAACCCAGCCTACTGCAAGACAGAACCAGGTCATCGCCGTGCTTTTATTGTGCGACTGATTACCTGATTCCGTCCAGCTGCCTGGCCTCCAGCTGAGCCACTCCCATCTCCTCCCCAGCCACCACACCCCACTGCCACATACCCCCACCGCCCGACTCAGGCCGGGAGCCCCCTGGCCGCAAGCTGACCCCCCCCCCTCCGCCGAACGCGAGAGAAAGTCTCCACAACCATCTGGTTACCCGGCCTGTGGATCACCTTGAAGTTAAACGGCTGTAACGCCAGATACCAACGATTGATCCTGGCGTTGGCATCCTTCATGTGGTGGAGCCACTGGAGCGGGGCATGGTCTGACCAGAGGGTGAAAGAGCGTCCCAGGAGATAATAACGCAGGGCGCCGACCGCCCACCGTATGGCGAGGCACTCTTTTTCCACCGTACTGTAGTTCACCTCCCGCTGAGCCAGCTTCTGGCTAATGTACAGTACGGGGCGGTCGACCCCCTCCACCTCCTGGGACAAAACGGCCCCCAGCCCGCTGTTCGAGGCGTCGGTCTGTAAAACAAACGGGAGAGCAAAGTTAGGGGAAAACAGGAGCGGCTCCCCACAGAGAGCTTCCTTTACCCTCTCAAACGCCCACTGACACTGCTCCGTCCACTGGACCGGATCTGAGGCACCCTTTCGGGTCAGGTCGGTCAGGGGGCTGGTGAGCGCCGAAAACCCCGGAATGAACAGCCGGTAATAGCCCGCCAGCCCCATAAACCTCCTGACCTCCTTTTTTGTCTTGGGAGCCGGACAGGCGGCAATGGCCGCGGTCTTCTCCAGCTGCGGCCGCACCTGCCCGCCGCCCAAGTGATACACCAGATACCGTACCTCCCTCCGTCCAACCGCACACTTCCTTCCTCGGGTTAGCCGTGAGCCCCGCTCTCCTCAGGGACTCGAGTACTGCCCCCACCTGCTGCATATGCTGTCGTCATCCAGGTAGGCAGCAGCATATGCTGAGTGTGGTCGCAGCACCCGGTCCATGAGCTGCTGGAAGGTGGCAGGGGCTCCAAACAACCCAACACGAATTGGTACAAGCCGTACGGTGTGGAGAAAGCAGTTTTTTCCTTAGACTCTGGAGACAGGGGAATCTGCCAGTAGCCCTTGGTCAAATCCAGTGTCGTATAAAAACAAGCCGTGCCTAGCCGATCCAGGAGTTCGTCGACCCGGGGCATCGGGTAAGCGTCGAATTTGGACACCTCATTCACCCTGCGATAGTCCACACAGAACCGTACTGACCCATCGGCCTTGCGCACCAGTACGACGGGACAGCACCAGTCAATGTTGGACTCTTCTATTACCCCTATCTCCAGCATAGCCTGAAGCTCTGCCTGAACAATTTTCCTCTTGTGTTCAGGCAGCCGATAGGGCCGTGAGCGGACCGTCACGCCCGGGGGCGTCTCTGTGGTGGTGTGCGAGAGTGGTGCGCCCGGGCAGGGGGGAGAACACATCGGCAAACAGCCTTTGCAACGCGACAACATCTGCTCTCTGACTCGGTGAAAGATGGCTGTCACAAGAGACCGGGGCTGATTTGTCCGTCTTTTCTACCTCCGGTCCCAACTCATCTTTCTCCATCACCGTAGTAGCCAGAGATGCAGAGGTCACCTCCCTCCATTCGTTTAGGAGATTGAGGTGGTAAATCTGTGCCGCTCCCCCCCGGTCCGATCGCGCCACCTCGTAATTGACGTCCCCCACTCACCATGTGACCACAAAGGGCCCTTGCCACTTTGCGAGTAATTTGGAGCTAGTGGACGGGAGCAATACAAGCACTTTATCTCCCGGTGTAAATTGACGCAGTCGCGACCCTCTGTTATACAGGCGCTGTGACGCTCCTGAGCCTGGAGCAAATTCTTCTGTGATAACTGACCCAGTGAATGGAGTTTTGCTCTCAGGTCTAGCACGTATTGGATTTCGCTTTTGCTGGTGCTTGGACCCTCCTGCCAGTTTTCTTTTAGTCCAACACCCCCGTGGCTTCCTGCCAAACAATAATTCAAAGGGAGAAAATCCCGTGGAGGCCTGGGGAACCTCCCGCACTGTGAACAACAGAGGGTCTAACCATTTATCCCAATTACGGCTGTCCTCGTGAACGAACTTACGCACCATGTTCTTAACCACCACCAGCCCGTCTGTCTGTGGATGATGGACACTAGTCCGGATGGAGCGGATGCCCAGTAGCGCATACAGTTCGCATAACGTGCATGACATAAAGGACGTGCCCTGGTCAGTTAAGATCTCTTTCGGGATCCCAACTCGGGAGATCACGTGAAACAGTGCCTGCGCCACACTCTTGACTGAGATAGTACGCAGCGGCACTGCTTCGGGATATCGTGTTGCGTAAATCCATGAGAACTAACACAAAGCGATATCCCCGTGCACTCCGGTCTAATGGCCCGATGATGTCCATGCCAATTCTTTCAAATGGTACCTCAATTAATGGTAGCGGGCGCAAAAGCGCTTTTGGGGTGGCCGGCGGGTTAACCAGCTGACATTCGCTGCAGGACGCACACCACCGCTTCACGTCCGCGCGGATGCCCAGACGTGCCAATAGAATTGGGCCATGATCCGGTTCAGTGTTTTGTCGTACCCTAGATGACCGGACATGGGGTTGTGATGAGCCGCCTGGAAAATCATTTCCCGACGGCTGCTCGGCACCAACAACTGGGTGTTTTCCTCCCCTGTTTGCGTATCGCGGCTCACCCGGTACAACCTGTCCCTAATCACCGTGAAGTGCGGGTGAGCGGTGCGTTCGGGTGCGGTGGGGCACCATCGATACTTATGACCTGATCGAAAGCATGACAGAGGGTTTCATCCCGGGACTGTTAGAGGGGGAAGTCCTCCACTGGATGCACAGGCTTGGACGGGGAAGCTTCGCCCCACCTCCTCTGAGTCCCCACATACTAGTACGCAGTATGCCCCTTCCGGACCGGGGGAGGAGTCTGGCGGTCCCGCAACCCGGACCAACTATCCGACCTCCATGAGCGGGCACTCACGCCGGAAGTGGCCGTGTCGCTGGCACCGCCAGCAATCCTGCCCTGGCGTTTGAGGACCCCCTCTGGGTGCCAGAGGACCAGACCCGCCGACTGGGCCCTGTGGAGAGACAGACGGGATATTAGGGGGGTTGGCGGCTGCCGGGGCAGCGGCGGCGCCATGGATGTGCGCCGTGGACGTGCCTTATTTTTGCAATGTTAGGCAGATGAAAAAAGGCAGACCTTGAAATTTGTTTTATGTGGGAGTTTAAAGACATATCCTGATCAAAGATAACGGCGAGATTCCTTATGGTGGTGCTGGAGGCCAAGTTAATGCCATCGAGAGTTACTATGTCATTAGACAATACGTTTCGGAGCCGTTTGGGGCCAAATACAATAACTTCTGTTTTGTCGGTGTTCAACATCAAAAAGTTGCAGGACATCCAATTTTTTAT
>CALSBV010012099.1:51201-63096 GCA_943590825.1 Bovichtus diacanthus | reverse complement strand
TTGTCGGTGTTCAACATCAAAAAGTTGCAGGACATCCAATTTTTTATTTCTTTAAGACATGCTTGAAGTTTAGATAATTGATTGGTTTCATCTGGCTTGATTGATAGATATAGTTGGGTATCATCTGCATACCAATGAAAGTTTATGGAGTGGTTCCTTTATAATATTGCCTAAATGAAGCATATATATGGTGAATAGAACAGGTCCAAGTACAGAACCTTGCGGGACTCCATGACTGACTTTGGTTTGCATGGAGGATTCATCGTTAACACGTACAAATTGAGATCGCTCAGATAAATAGGATTTAAACCAGCTCAGTGCGGTTCCTGCTATGCCAATGAAATGTTTCAGTCATGGTCAAAAGTGTCAAAAGCAGCACTGAGGTCTAACAAGACAAGAACAGAGACAAGTCCTTTGTCTGGTGCCAGTAGAAGGTCATTGGTAACTTTCACCTGTGCCGTCTCTGTGCTATGATGAACTCTAAATCCAGATTGAAAAACCTCAAATAAAGTATTGTTATGTAGAAAATCACACAACTGTTTTGCGACTGATTTCTCAAGAATTTTAGAGAGAAATGGAAGGTTAGATATCGGCCTGTAGTTGGCTAAAACCTCTTGATCAAGACTGGGCTTTTTAAGAAGAGGTTTTATTACAGCTACTTTAAATGATTCTGGTACATAGCCAGATAATAAAGACAGATTTATCATATTTAATAACGAGGTGTTAATTAAGGGTGAAACTTCTTTAAGCAACTTAGTTGGAATCGGGTCTAAGAGACAGGTTGATGGTTTAGACGACGAAATTGTTGAATTTAGTTGGTTGGTTAAGATCGATTGATTAACTATCATTGCACTGTTGAGGAAACCGTAAGAAAAATCAACCTAGGTCAGAAAGGAAGACCCTCAATGGAAACACTCGATCCAGCGGGGCTAAAAGCGTACCTGCCTTATGGCGATTGTTATGATTTTTGATGTTGACCACTGACAAAACTGAAGTTATTATACTTGGCCCCAAATGCCTCCGAAACGTATTGTCTAATGATATAGTAACTCTGGATGGCATCAACTTGGCCTCCAGCACCACTGTAATGAATCTCTGTGTTATCTTTGATCAGGATATGTCTTTTAACTCCCACAAAAAAAATAATTAAAAAAAATAAGGCACATCCTGTCTCAAAAAGATGCAGAAAAACTAGTCCATGCATTTGTTACTCAAAGGCTGGATTACTGCAACTCCTTATTATCTGGTTGTCCCAAGAAATCCCTTAAGACTCTTCAGTTGATTCAAAATGCTGCGGCACGAGTATTGAAAGAACTAGGAAACAAGATCATATTACTCCTGTATTAGCTGCTTTGCACTGGTTCCCGGGAAAAATTACAGAATAGAATTCAAAATCCTTCTCCTGACCTACAAAGCGATTAATGGTCAGGCTCCAGTTTCTTACGGATCTCATAGTACCTTATAAACCAACTAGAGCATTTTGCTCCCAGAGTGCAGGGTTACTTGTGGTTCCTGTAATGGTACGACCAGTACACACAGGGAGAGAGACTCAATAGCACAACTCAGAGACAGCACGATGATGAGGAAAAAAGACTTTACTGAATCTTGGTGGCAAAGTCTACACGGGTAAACAGCGAGACATACAGAACATGTAGGGAGAGTCCAAAGGCAGAGTCGGGTCACAGAAACGGGGTCGATACACAGGTAGGTCCTCAGCGTAGCGGAACAACAGGCAGGGATCAGGCGAAGACGGAGTCAGGTCACGGAAACAGGATCGAGGACGCCGAGAAATCAGGAACTCGGGAACAACGCTGGAACTCTCGACATGAATGAACGAAGACGAACTGGCAACAAGGGACAAACACATAGAGTATATACACCAGGAAGTGGGAGGGGATAACGAGACACAGGTAGAGACACTAACGACCAGAGTGGAGACACTAACGAACAGAGTGGAGACGGTGTAACTGTAGTCTTACTGCAACGGGGTTTAGGACTCTGGCCACCAGGAAAGGACCTACAAAACGTGGCGCCAACTTGCACGACTCCACCTGCAGTGGAAGGTCCCTTGTGGATAACCACACCCTCTGTCCTGGCACATATGTAGGCGCTGGAACTCTTCTCTTATCGGCCGACCTCTTGTAGCCGGCGGAGCTGCGGAGGAGAGCCTGCCTAGCCCAACTCCATGTCTGGTGACATCTTCGAACCAACGCCTGGGCTGAGGGCACACTGGACTCTGCCTCTTGATCCGGGAATAGTGGTGGTTGGTAGACATTCGCACACTGGAAAGGACACAAACCAGAAGAGGAGACAGGTAGAGTATTGTGAGCATACTCTACCCTGTCTGTGCAGCAAGTTTGGGCAAGGAGATAAAAAGTAGACCTGACGGTGGTTGACGGGATGACTTTTTGCGTGCGCAAACCGGACATGCCACCACGTATTCTCTAACCATCCTCTCCATGGATGGCCACCAGAAGCGTTGCCGGATGACAAATAATGTCCTTGAAGCTCCAGGATGGCAGGAAACCAGGGAAGTCTGGGCCCAGTGGATCACCTGCGGACACAAATGCTCTGGAACAAGCAAGCGGTTATCTGGAACTCCCTTAGGAATCTGGATGTCCCTGTTGGCCTGCCTTACCTCCTCGATTCCCCAGGTTACTACTCCGATTACTCGAGACGGAGGCAGTACAAACGACGGAAGTCTAGGGCTCGGATCGGGGTCGAAAAGGAGAGATAAGGAGTCAGCCTTAATGTTCTTTGACCCTGGTCAGTAGGTCAGGGTGAAGTTAAACCGGGTGAAAAACATAGCCCACCAGGCCTGTCGGGAATTCAGTCTTCTCGCCGACTGGATGTATTGTAGGTTCTTGTGATCGGTTAGAACCAGGAATGGCTGTTTGTCTGCCTCTAGCCAGTGATGCCACTCCTCCAGAGCCACCTTGATGGCGAGTAGCTCTCTGTTCCCGACATCATAGTTCCTCTCCGCTGGTGACAGCTTCTTGGAAAGGAATGCACATGGGTGCAGTTTGTTGTCCACCGTGGAACATTGCGACAGAACCGCCCCTAGTCCTATGTCCGATGCGTCAACCTCTACCAGGAACTGTTGCTGTGGGTCTGGTAGGGTTAGGATGGTAGCGGAGGCGGAGCTTCTCTTCAGCCGTTGAAATGCTCTCTCCGCTCCCTCATTCCGACAGCAGGGGACGTTAGGGCATGTAAGGGTGCGGCAGATCACAGCTCTGGCTGGCCGGAAAACACGTGGTGGAACACGTCTGGTGCCAACCCAGCATCTCTCCGCTGGTCCAGTCAATGTGGGGGTTGTGCTGGACAAGCCATGGGAATCCCAGAATTAGTGAGTGTGAAGCAGAGTTAAACACGTGGAAACTTATTCTCTCCCAATGTCAGTCTGGCATGACTAGCTTAGCTGTACAGGGTGAGTGATGTGGGAGACCTGACAAAGTAGTCGATCATCCAGGGCCATGGCCTCCAATACCTCGGGTAGCGGGTGTAAGTCCAAACCCATGCTCCTCGCCAATCCCTCATCCATGAAGCTCTCGTCCGCTCCGGAGTCAATCAGAGCAGGATGACGAAGGGATCTTCCTGGCGAGAAGAGTCTAGCTGGTGTCAAGATGCGAGAGGGTCTTCTCTTGGAAAGAGTTTGTCTCACTAGTGCCCTCTTTACTGGTGAGCCTAGTCTTTTAGTGGACTTCTAGCCACAAAGTGTCCTAACTCGGATCAATACATGCAGTGGCCTTCTCTCATCCGGCGTTGCCTCTCTGTCGGAGATAGCCTTATGCGTCCTACCTGCATCTGTTCCTCTGGTTCAGTTACTGCCGCCGCATAGAAGAAGCTCTGTCTCCGAGGTCTCACTGAACCCTGGATTGAACCTTGATTGAGAACGGTCCGTCTGTCATCTCCACGGGTTGCGGTTGCTGACAGTCTCTGTTCCCGTTCTCTCACGGAGTCGGTTGTCGATCCGGATGGACATGGCGATGAGGGAATCCAAATCAGACGGCAGTTCCAATGGTGCCAATTGGTCTTTGATGCGGTCCGATAATCCACCTCTGAAAGCGTCGAATAACGCCTGCTCATCCGCTGCCAATATCCGAAACTCGTAAGCGTAATCAGAGGTCTGCCGGTTACCCTGTTGCAGACTAGTGATTGCAAAAGATTGGAAAAGCGGAACATTTACCATTTGTGGGGAAAGAATGTGTGTAACTGTGTGTGTGTCGGAAGGAGAGGGAGAAGAGAAAGGAGGGGCTGGCAGAGCAGAGAAGGGGATAAAAGGCCAAGAGATGAGAAGAACGGGGTTTTTCCTTCATGACTATGACTATGGAATCCAGAGATGTGAGCTCGCTACCATCAGCAGAGAAGACTCAGAAGATTATCCAAGTTGTATGATATACACAGCGAAGAATTGCCGCCAGACAACTTTGGATATGTACTTCGAACTCTTGAGTTTTCTATCCTCACTCTGCTAATGGAAGATTGGAACTGACGGAATAGACTTTGGATGAAGTCTTGGGAGGTCTGACTGTCATGTTCCGGTAGGACGACTGCAAGGTCAGCAGTCCGACCTCTCAACCGATAAGTACAGTAGGGTAGTTACAGCAGGAGTTTTTATTTAGGAACAATTTTGTATTGTATAATCATTTAACGCTGTATGCCTTGCCCATGCTAATATCTTAAATAAAAATATATCTTTTAGATTTAAAATACAGTTTGTGGACATTGAAATGAATAACGTCATGAAGGTTTTATAAGATTTCGTGTAATTAATATCACTAAGGTTTTCCATAAAGGTTCTCTGTAGTCAAAGAAAGTAACAAATCCTTGAGGCCTATACCTGGCCACTAAATCCAACTTAGCCTTTACCAAGAGCACAGATCATAGAGGAGAGCTGCCGTTGTCAGGCGCGGCCGATATTGAAACTGATTTCAGGGCTATTCGTTCAGCAGTAGTATCGGAGTAAGCAGGATAGACGTCTGAATACGTCTGAATATAGGTAGTCTGAATATAGGTAGTAGAAGTTAGGCTTAGTCTCCTCACCGCCAGCTTGAACAGCCTTTAGTAAACCATTAAGGTCATACTTTTTGTGCTTTCGGCTCGGACTCATTAAACGGAGAGTTGGTCTAGATGCGCCTTAGGTCCACCTGAGGTGTAATCTACGGGATCTAACACTCTTAAAATGCAGAAGTCTAGAATTCCCTTGTCATCAGCCACATGAATGGCATTGTTGGTTGGTCAGTCCACCAGAACATCCATACAACTGTTTGATGGATTCCCATAAAATTATTATATAGACCTACCCCAAAGGATGAATCTTAATGGGCAGGGTCTCCCTAAATGACAAGTTGTCTGGGCCTTATATTACATGTCTGTGTCCCCTTACATGAATTTTGTAACAGTAAGATTACATTATTCTAGGGTGTTTTTTAAAATATGTATTCTCATGCTAAAATCTACTGTAAACCCACATTTTAAAGCTGTATATATATTTTTTTAATCTTCCCAGGTGGGCGGTGTTAACATGTTTGTCATCCTTTTCACCCCTAATGAGTTTTCACAACTGACTGGCATTTTATTTGAAAATAATTTTAGTTAGCAGAGATCACGAAGACATCTTTAACATGCATTCACAATAATGATGTGACACATGTCACAATTCAAAGGAGATCATAGTGTTTTTTTGAAACATACTATTGATAAATAACAGCTGCCATATCAAGCAAAAATATATCGAAATACTTGACTTACACAAAGTGGCAGATGACGTTTCTTTACACAGCGATAAAAGAATACATACATAATAGTTATACTGTATTTAACTATCTTTAAAAAATCAATTAATGCAATTTGTCTTTCAGCATGCCCCTTATTGTTACTTTTACACTTGAAGGGAAGTAGGTGCTGAAAACATTAGAAAAGAAAAATAGTTTATTTTCCAATTTAGGTGCATTCTTCTGTAGCACTTCAGGTGTTTGCAGCCTTGTTCTGGACCGCTGAGTGGATCTTTCTTAGGTTCTGTCGGACTTTAACGAACTCCATCAACTGGGCTTCACCTCCTACCTTTTCGTCTTGTTCCTTCTCCCTCTGAAAAGAAAAAAGGAGAAACATTGGCTTTGCATATTCATGTAAAGATGGCCAAATTATTATGACGTATAGTGTATAGATCCGCCCTAGATCCATCTTTTTAATATACATGTTTTCTGTCGCATAGATTGTCTATGTTGTATTTGTAACTATGTTGTCTGTTCTGTACACACGTCACCTATTACACGTCTGTCCGTCCTGGGACAGGGATCCTCCTCAGTCTCTCCCTGAGGTTTCTTCCATATTTCCCCCTCTAATTGTGGGATATCTTTTAGGGAGTTTTTCCTTGTGCGGTGCGAGGGTCTAAGGACAGAGAGTGTCGTATCCTGTACAGTCTGTAAAGCCCACTGAGACAAATGTATAATTTGTAATATCGGGCTATATAAATAAACTTGATTTGATTATTTTTATTTGTGCAAATGAATTGAATGAAAATTATTGGGCTAAAGGTGCTCAAAAACTCACCAAACTTGGCACACTCATCAGAAATGCTAGGAAATGTGATACTTTATGGATCTTGTGATTGGGTGTGGCAAAATGGCTTGATAGAGCCCCCTGCAAAATTAGAAAGTCGTAGTAGTGGCGGAATTTTCACCTACATGTATGAAATTTAGTAGGTATACGGAAAATGTGGAGACGTACAAAAAAGCCTCTTGGAGGTATACCATTAACTAAACAGGCCATTTTGAATTCAATGTTTGATCTGATCTACTTGAAATTTAGAATCTTGGATATTATTAGGCTGCAAGCACCTACACTGTCGGTCAACAATGGCCCTATTGAAGCTGAAAGGTTTATTTTTAGAAAATTATTATTATTTCACGCAATGAATCGTATTTTTGAAACTCATGAAACGTTGCACAAAATTCTGACACGACAAAGATTTACATCTTTATGGGTCTTTCGCATTGGCGTGGCTAAACGGATAGGCCCATTTACGAAGCCATCATCACATTTCATTTATCTGACGCTTTTGTCCAAAGAGACTTACAATAAGTACAAACAATCATGAGGATACAATTCCGAACAGCAAGAATCTTGCAAGTACATTAGCTTTAAATAGGTGTAATAATTTTAAGTGCAGTACAATAGCTTCAAATAAGCCAAACCAATGTAAGTGCAACATACAGAAAAAAATTAAATAATATATTTTTTAATATTATTGGCCAAGTTGCAATCGAAACAGGTGGGTTTTCAGTCTGCGACGGATGGTGTGAAGTCTTTTTGCTGACCTGATATCAATCTATCATCTACATGTATGAAATTTGGTGGGTATATGTAACACCTGGTGTCACAGTCTGCTCCTCCTCACCTCACCTGCCAGCCACTCCCACCTCGTCACCTCACCTTGGGCTCAGGCTGCAGCCAATTCACAATCAAGCACTTATTTAAACCTCACCCAGTCACTCACTCAGGGCCAGATTGTTCTTCTTCATGCCAGACTCCTCAGCAATTACCCCCGGACTAAGTTCCCACTACAGACCCTGCCTGTCGCCGACCTACCCGCCTCGTCAAATCCCTGGAATACTCACTAGCCTTGTGTCCCCAACCTCGAGCTTGGCTTCTGCGTCTCTGACTTCAGGTTACCTGTGTCTGAATCTGCCTGTTTTCTGTGAATCCCTGTATCTGTCGGTTCCAGTGAATAAACCTATAGTTCACTATTCCTGGTTTTCCCATGTGCTGCCAAACAAACAAACTAAAAATACAATAACTACAACATGAAAAACTTTAACAAATTCAACGAGACATGACACTTACAACATGTCCTTTTGTGTGTTCTTACAACAGTTTTATGTCTCGAGAATTATCCGCTTTGATAACAGAGATACACGACCTGTCCACTGGCAAAAAGACAAACTGGCTGCCATCAGGAACGTTTGGGACAGGTGGTGTCATGTCTCGTTGAATTTTGTTAAAGTTTTTCATGTTGTAGTTATTGTATTTTAGTTTGTTTGTCAGGTTCATGTTTAGTATAGTTCATGTTTATTCTTAGTTGGTTTTAGTCACGCCTTGTCTGTCATTTGTCAAGTCACCTTGTCTTACGTCCAGTCTTGTCAGTCACTGTCTGTCATTGCACTTCCTGTTTTTATTTTGTACTTGTTCCTCATTCCAGATCTCTTTTACTTCCTGCCATTGTGGAGTTTCCCGTCTTTCGTCAGTACTGCCCCTGATTGTTTCCACCTGTGCCCACTCTCCTCATGTATGAATAGTCCTGTCTCTCCTTGTCTTGTGCCAGTTCGTATTGTTATGATGTTGTTGTCTGAGTTTTAGGTATATCCTCGTTTTTGAGTTTGTACTACCTTTTGCAAGTAAAGTATTTGATTTTACACTTTGGTGTCATGCATTTGAATCCTCCTACCCTGTGTCTGAGGTCGTGACAGGTGGGTGTACAATCCAGGCCCTGAGGTGACAGTTGACGAGTGCCTGGTTCCTTTCAAAGGTCGGTACTGGGAGATCTGGACAGGAAGAAACGCTGGCGAGACTTGCATGACACAAAGTACAATCTGGCAATGTATTCCAGTCAGGCGGAGGTATAAATACTTGCTGGAGTTTAATTGTTTGTTATTGGTCCATGTGTGGTGAGTTGTAGTGGGGGCGTGGTTAAGGTGAGTCGGGGGAGTGACGCCTAGCCGGCAAGTCAGTTTTTAAATGAACAGGACTGTGACATTATGAGGAAGCTGACCTTACAGTATACGTAAACGGATCATGTAAAACTAATCTAGATGGAACGAACGCCACTGGATATGCTGTTGTGACTCTTACTAAAGTATTAATATCAGAATCATTACCACCACACATGTCAGCACAAGCGGCTGAACTAATAGCACTGGCAGAAGCATATAAACTAGGAAAAGGGCATGTAATAAACATGTATACAGACAGTAACTACGCGTTTTCAACGGTACATATTTTTGCTCAACAGTGGAAGAATAGGGGTATGGCAACATCTACAAATAAACCGATAAAACATTCTGAGCTAATAAGTAATCTCCTTGCAGTGATACAGCTAGTAGTATGTAAGTGTGCAGCACACACAATAGGAACTGACCCAGTTTCACAAGGTAATCGCAAGGCAGATCAGGAAGCTAAAAGAGCTGCACAACAGGGAAACAGCAAAACATGACAGCTACCTACAGAGGCACAGGAGCAGATAGAGTTGGATCATGAAATCCTACAAAATAGGCGAGACATAGCATCGAATACAGAAAAAGATTTCTGGAAAAAGCAAGGCTGTAAAATAAATACACAAGGACTTTGGTAAGGGGAAGATGGAAAATTAGTGCTACCTAAAAAGCCTTCATTATGCGGCACTTTTGAGCCTTGAGTTGGACCATGTCTCAACAGGAGGGATGGTGACTATGATAAAGAATGTGTTTACAGTTGATGGCTTTACAAACTATACAAAAAAATGTTATGCTACATGTGACATCTGTGCCAGGAACAATCCACAGGGACAGATGAGACCTAAAAGAGGACAGATGCCTGCATCTCAATATCCTTTTCAAAACATATGTATGGACTTTATTGAACTAACGCCATGTGAAGGGAAGAAGTACTTACAATAGTAGATACTTTTACTAAATGGATTGAAGTATTCACAACTAAAAACCCAGATGCAGTAACTGTCGCTAAAGATTAAAATATTTGGAATACAAATCAAATATCACTGCTCATACCACCCACAGTCAGCAGTATTAATAGAGAGAAACGATTAAATCAAAATTGAGAAAGATGATGGCAGAAACAAACATGTCATGGTTGAAATGCTTAGCAGTGGTAATGTTAAGTATTCACATTTTACCGAGCAGTAACGGGATATCTCCATTTGAAATGATGTATGGAAGACCATATTAAATTCCAACTCCAAAAACATTCACTTCTGAGTTGAATCAAATCAAGTTGATTTATATAGCCCAATATCACAAATTATACATTTGTCTCAGTGGGCTTTACAGACTGCAAAGGATATGACACCCTCTGTCCTTAGACCCTCGCATCGCACAAGGAAAAACTCCCTAAAAGATACCCCACAATTGGTGGGGGAAATATGGACCTCAGGGAGAGCAACTGAGGAGGGATCCCTCTCCCAGGACGGACAGACGTGCAATAGGTGACGTGTGTACAGAACAAACAACACAGTTAAAAATACAGCCTAGACAATATATGCGACAGAAAACATGATACGGTCGTATATAAAAAAGATGGATCCAGGGGGATGTCAATAAAGGCTTCCTGGTGTCAAGCAGGACCAGGGCAACGAGTGCAGCCACGATTCGCGGTCCAGAAGTAATCTTTAATAGTGGCAACCTGCCAGATGAGACACAGAAACTCCGGGGATGATGCCCCGGATGGTGAGTTAGTAACACGCATTTAAGGGACATGAATGCATATCAATAGAGGAGAGGGGGAGAGCGAGAAAGATAGGGAAAGGAGACAGTCTAAGCCTATAGCAGCATAACTAGGGGCTGGTCCAAGGCAAACCTGAGCCAGCCCTAACTATAAGCTTTATCGAAGAGGAAAGTCTTTAGCCTGCTCTTAAATGTGGAGAGGGTGTCTGCCTCCCGAACACACACTAGGAGCTGGTTCCACAGTAGAGGAGCTTGATAGCTGAAGGCTCTGGCTCCCATTGTACTTTTAGAGACTCTAGGAACCACAAGTAACCCTGCACCCTGGGAGCGCAACGCTCTAGTTGGTTTATAAGGTACTATGAGATCTTTAAGATAAACTGGAGCCTGACCATTAATCGCTTTGTAGGTCAGGAGAAGGATTTTGAATTCTATTCTGTATTTTACCGGGAGCCAGTGCAAAGCAATTAATACAGGAGTAATATGACCTTGTTTCCTAGTTCTTGTCAATACTCGTGCCGCAGCATTTTGGATCAACTGAAGAGTCTTAAGGAATTTTTTGGGACAACCAGATAATAAGGAGTTGCAGTAATCCAGCCTTGAAGTAACAAATGCATGGACTAGTTTTTCTGCATCTTTTTGAGACAGGATGTGCCTTATTTTTTCAATGTTACGCTTATGAAAAAAGGCAGATCTTGAAATTTGTTTTATGTGGGAGTTAAAAGACATATCCTGATCAAAGATAACGGCAAGATTCCTTACGGTGGTGATGGAGGCCAAGTTAATGCCATCCAGAGTTACTATGTCATTAAACAATACGTTTCGGAGGCGTTTGGGGCCAAGTACAATAACTTCTGTTTTGTCGGTGTTCAACATCAAAAAGTTTCAGGACATCCAATTTTTTATGTCTTTAAGACATGCTTGAAGTTTAGATAATTGATTGGTTTCATCTGGCTTGATTGATAGATATAATTGGTATCATCTGCATAACAATGAAAGTTTATGGAGTGGTTCCTTATAATATTGCCTAAAGGAAGCATATATAAGGTGAATAGAATAGGTCCAAGTACAGAACCTTGCGGGACTCCATGACTGACTTTGGTTTGCATGGAGGATTCATCGTTAACACGTACAAATTGAGATCGCTCCGATAAATAGGACTTAAACCTCAAGCCCTTTGTCTAATGCCAATAGAAGGTAACTTTCACCTGTGCCGTCTCTGTGCTATGATGAACTCTAAATCCAGATTGAAAAACCTCAAATAAAGTATTGTTATGTAGAAAATCACACAACTGTTTTGCGACTGCTTTCTCAAGAATCTTTGCGAGAAATGGAAGGTTGGATATCGGCGTATAGTTGGCTAAAACCTCTGGATCAAGACTGGGCTTTTTAAGAAGAGGTTTTATTACAGCTACGGTACCGTATTTTCCGCACTATAGGGCGCACTGGATTATAAGGCGCA
>CALSBV010012099.1:33668-46201 GCA_943590825.1 Bovichtus diacanthus | reverse complement strand
AGCGACGGAATGATGACATGCGGCTAAACATGTCGTCACTCGTTAGAGTTGGCAGGGGACCAGAGAAAACTACGGAGTCCGACATTGTCTTCGCAAAACTACACACCGACTCAACGTTAATTTTAGTGCACTCCGATTGACGCAATCGGGTGTCATTACCGCTGACTTGGATAGCAATCTTACTGTATTTACATTTAGCCTTAGCCAGCAGTTTTTTTAAATGTGTTTCTATGTCGCCCGTTCTGGCCCCTGGCATGCACGTGACTGTCGCTGGCGTCGAAAACTTCACGTACCTCATAATTGAGCTACCAATAACCAGAGTTGGCTTCTCAGCGTGTGTGTCGCTGAGTGGGGAGAACCTTGGGAGAACCCCGGCTGCTCGGGCCCCGCTGGGGGACAGCTAACAGGAGCTAGCTCTGGTCGGCTCGCACCGACTACAGGGGGCTTGCTTACAGCTACAGTAGCTAGTTTACCTTCCATGGTGCGGAGCCGCACTTCTAACCCTCAAAAACTCGCCTCCAACCCTGAATATAAACTACATTTAATACATGTACCATTATCTCTAAAGGAGGCAGAGGAATAGCTAAACATGAAACACACCGAGCAGGAAAGACGTGAAAAGGAAGAGCGAGACGCATCACTAGCTGTCAAGCTAACGCTAGCAGAGCCAGAAGGAGTGTAAACAACTGGTGATTTAGCGAAAGAGTCGCTAAGAAAAGAAAGTGAAGGAGAGAGTTATAAGTGCTAAAGACTACACACTAGTGCTAGTGTAGGTTTAAGATATACGACAGGTAGTTAGCCGCTGTGGTGAAGAATATAACAACAGTAACTGAGTTAAGCAAGAGCAACGGAAGTACGCTACCAACAACACAGACACGAAGGATTTAACCGGAAATGACACGCTTACCATATGCGACCTCACAGAGCTGGATGGTTCCTTACCCCAGAAGGAACTCAAAACTGCTGAATATATGACTAACATGCTGAGAAGAAAAGATATTCCGAGTTCTGTTATGTTTCCCACAGAGGGACTACCTGAAGGAGTGACAACAGTCCAGCCAGGAGACTGGGTGTTCATCAAAATAATAAAGAGAAAACATTGGCATTCAGCTCGGTGGGAGGAACCGTTCCAAGTACTCCTGTCAACACCAACGGCTGTCAGGATCGCTGAAAGAGGATCATGGATACACCTGACACACTGTAAAAAGGCATTCACACCAACTAAACCTGTTTGTACTCCAGACCTTTTATAAACACTAGGCCTGGCCACCGCTGTGGTGGAGAATGGTTACAAAGGGGAGTGTAAGCCATAAGGCCGCTCGTCTCAAAGCCAGTGAAGAAACCAACAACACTCGGTGGGCTAGAAGGTACTATGTGTGGAGAAAGTAAGGAACAACAGGAGATTGGCAAATATGTTTCAATATAATCGACTATGGAAGCCCAGGCGACCAAATCCATTTCAAGCATGTTGTGGTACCCGTGGAATGATAGCCTTCCTCTGGGTAATGGTAATAATGATTGTTTTTCCTCTCTCATGGGTGGAGGTGCAACATCCAAAACAAGAAAAAGTAAATCAGACCGAAATAATAAATGCAAACGTGACTAAATGGAATATTAACCTACAGGAAGACCATGTACACAGGGAAGCAGGGATAGATATAGAACCTAGCACCATCAGAGAAAACATGTTGTTGAGAAGAATGAGTGGTTGGATTGGATAACATATACAACCAAATCACTTGACGAATCCAATTCCATAGTATGTGCAACTGCACGCCCACATCCTGGCTACGGTACCATTTCCTATACCACCCTATACGAGTAGAACCAAGTATAAATGTCTATGGCGGTTGTGGGCAAACAAGAATAGACCAACTAATGCAGACTGCACTCAATTGCCAGATCGATTTCCCCCCAGTCTCAGTCAACACCAAACCTCCCTACTTTACACCTTATAAGGTCAATTATACTTGCATTAGAAGAAACATAACTGAGGGGGGTAGACTTGTAGGGATGATACCTCGAGAATGGTTTAACGCGACATGTTATAAACGCATCAAAGCCTGACATGGTTACTAAAGCAGACAGCATGCTCGTAGCACGAGCCGATATGTGGTGGTATTGTGGAGGTAAGACTTTACGACCTCACTTGCCCAGGAGCTGGACAGGGCTATGTGCCCTTGTAGGTTTAGTAGAGCCATTATATATTCTAACAGTATCACCCAAAACGCTGACCCCATTGAAGAAAGGGTCCACCTTTCACAGGAAAAAGAGAGGAAGAGTACAGGGCAGTTTCGATCCCCACATTTATATTGATGCTAGAGGAGTGCCAGATCAGTATAAAGCGAGAGATCAGATAGCAGCAGGTTTTGAGTCATTCTTTTTCAGGTGGTGTACAATGAACAAAAACGTTGACTGAATCAACTACATATATTACAACCAACAACGTTTTATCAATTACTCCAGAGATGCAGTAGAAGGTCTCCATGAACAGTTGGATAAATGAGTCTGATGGCATGGCAGAATAGAATGGCACTTGATATGTTGCTAGCAGAAAAAAGTGGAGTCTGCTCCATGTTTGGCTCTTCATGTTGTACGTTTATTCCCAAATAATACAGCACCAGACGGCTCTGTTACCAGGGCCCTCCAGGATTTGACCGCTTTATCTGAAGAATTGGCCGAGAATACAGGAATTGATAGTTCCTTTTCATCACTAAACAGATGGTTTGGGAGATGGAAAATATTCGTGATCTCAATATTTACATCATTGATGGTAGCGATAGCTATTTTAACAGTATGTGGATGTTGTTCCATCCCTTGTATGAGATAATTAATGACACGTCTGATTGAGATGACCCTAACTGAACAAATGCTACAGGCCCCTACTGAAGATGCATCTTGTTTATTAAGGGAAGAACGTCTCGAACTGAAGGAGGTAGAAGAAAAAACAGAGAGTCATAGTTTAATCAACTTATTTCAAGAAAGACAAGAAAATTATACTGTACTGTAAAGTTGTGAAACTATTAATTTTTCTTGTTTCTATATTATACTGAGTATAAACAGGAGGGTTATGATGGAAAAATACTGCATGAACTGAAGTCAACTTAAAGACTCGATAAGAGGAAGTCAACTAAAGGACAAAAGGAATGCGCCTGCCGTCCAGAAGATAACGGACAAAGGACTCCTTGTTTAGATAATTTAATTATGTGCTTCCTGCGATTAAGAAACTGAGTAACTGTCTTCTTGTGTAAAGATGACCTTTGGGCGGACCTACAGTGTATAAAAGAGCAGGCCACTCTTAGTCATTGAGCAGAATGGCAGCTTTACAACCTGCATGTAAGAGTTTAAGCATCTCTGTATTTGAGATAACTCTGCTCCTTATTGCATTAATAAAGAGACTTTGTTTGAACTTTGAAGACTGTGTCGGCTGAGAATAATTTTTCTATCATACTGTAACTCATTTCTATTTCTTTTAGTTCAATAGTTCCTATGCTGTGCCACATTAAATTTTTTGTAATTAGCTGTCGGACATCCGTCTGTCTGCGAGTCCTAAACATTTTAGCATAATAGTTCTTTCGATGACATGCATTACACATTTGGTCATATGCAGGATACTTTCTTGGCTCATGTTCATACCCTCGCTGTCCACAGTCTGCTTTCGTTTTTTCCATTCTTTGATTGTGTTTGTGGTCTCTCTTTCTTTTTTACTTGAATATTTTCTGAACTGGCACTTCTGTTTCTTCATGTAGCTTCTAAAGCTGGCTTTGGCTCACTTTGCTAGCACGTTAAATGGCTACTGTTCTTTGTAGCGTTAGATCCGGCTCTCTTAGCAATCTGTCTCCAACCTAATAATTTGTTATACCACATACAACTCTGTCTCTTATCAATGACATGTTTAATTCTCCAAACTCACAAACTTAAGCTTTGTTTTTCAGATCCCTTACGTATGCATCAATGGACTTGCGTAAAAAACAAACGCCTCAGCTACATCAGGTTTTTTCAAGGTTCACAGTAGTTTTTGAACAGGTCTTTTACTACTTCCAGGTCATCAACATCATTGTCAAACTGAAAAGGGTTGTATACCTTAAGGTTGTTGTCTCCGGCAACATGGAGTAAAGTGGCACGCTTTACCTTTTCCTTCTCCGCGATTCTACTCACGATGAGATATTTATCAAACTTTAGACTCCACACTCTCGCTTTGTTTGTCACTTGTTGCTCCATGTTTCCATTTTATGGGTCCCTTTTCTACATAATAGTTTATTTGAAGATTTTCAGTCTGGATTTATAATGCATCATAGCACAGAGACAGCACTGGTGAAAGTTACAAATGACCGTCTACTTGCATCTGACAATGGACTTGTATCTGTACTCATTTTATTAAATAGACTGAGAAATTTTATTGCCATTTAGGATCCGCGCTAAACTGGTTTAAGTCCTATTTATCTGAGCAATTTAGTTTGTACATGTTAATGATGAATCCTTCATGCAAGCCAAAGTTAGTCATGTAGTCCCACAAAGTTCTGTATTTGAACTTATTCTATTCACCTTATATATGTTTCCTTGAGGCAATACTCTTAGGAAACATGCCATAAACTTTCATTGTTATGCAGATGATACCTAATTATATCTATCAATTAATCCAGATGAACCAGTTAGCTAAACTTCAAGCATGCCTTAATGACAAAAAAAAATGGATGACCTGCATCTTTTTGATGTTCCCATTATCTAAATATATAGTTAATCTGGATAGCATTACCCTGGCCTCCAGCACCACCATAATAAACCTCTTCACATGAGGGGAAGTGTGCCAAATTAGGACGATCGGATGAAAATCCTTTTTTAAACAAAGCCAGTTTAGTAAGAAATGCATTCATGTGCGCATATAGATCCGACACGGTTTGGCATATTCACTGTAACTGCATATTCAGGCGATTATGATGTGATGTAATGTCCGCAGGAAGGCCAGGTCGAGGAGAGCATCTGTATTCCTGAGTTTTGCGCAGTACGCACTTGTATCGCATTGGATGGGTTCCTCTAAGAAGACAGAGATTTCAGCGCGTAGCGCAAAAAACCTCTCCAAGCATATTCCACGGCTCATCCACCTTATCTCTGTGTGCATCTGTAAATCACCGTACGCGGTGTTCACTTCATCCAAAAAGGCTACAAACTTCCTATGATTGAGAGACCGGTTCCCTCCTCGAATGAGATTGGTAACCTTGGTAACTAAATCCATGACATGGCTGAAGTTCATTGATTTGGCACAGAGAGCCTCCTGTAATATCAAAATTAAATATGATTTAGCTTAATTTCTTACAAAGAATCCCAACATTCATAACCATAAGAATAGCTAACTATAACATTACCCATCAGCTTTCCCTCCACATGATTTTGAATGTCGAAAATTCTTCGAGTCACTGTTGGACAGGACAAAGTCACGGTTTCAAAATTCTTATCCATGTTGTCATCTCCGAATGCTTTAGGCATCTCGACTGCACACCTCTTCACCATTTCGCTGTCGGACAGGGGCTTCTTAGCTTTAGCAAGCTCAAGGGAAACAGTATAAGGCGCCATGAGAGACAATTCCTGTGTAGTCTTGGCTCTGGCAAAAAAGGGTCTGCTGCCGGTATACTTTCCCTTTGAGGTCAGCGACGATGGCGGCTCTGGCAGCTCCTGTGCACTTGTCGTATTTGTCTTTGTGGGTGCTGTTGTAGTGGCGACTTAAATTGTAATCCTTCATTGCCGATTTAGTTTCAAGGCACACTAAACACATAGGTTAGCCTTTGAATTCTGTAAACAAATAATCTGTTTCCCATTTTGGCTGAAAGATACGGTTCTTTTCCCGCAAGAGGAGGAAGGCCGCGAGATCAACACAAGACAATCTGCATTTGGCTGCAGGCCTCCTAAATCTGGGGGTAGCGCCCTCTAGCAGTGAATATTATGAACTATGAATGGGGCTTTGGTTCAAATTATTTGTTTGTCTACAACTGAAACCAATCATTTTATTGATTTTTGTAAATTGACTCGCGTGCCGCACAAAATGGAGTCTGGGGCCGCATGCGGCCTGGGGGCCGCCAGTTGTCCATCTCTGGCTTAGACTGTCGAGGAATTTACACTAAGCTCTTCTCATCTCCCACTCTATCTGTATGCATTTATGTCCTCGCTATCAGTATGCTATCGTGTCATCTCTATCTGTATGCATTCATGTCCCATAAATGCATGTTACTAACGAGGCATCTGGGGCATCATCCCCAGAGGTTTTGTGTCTCTCATCTTGCAAGTTTCATTTTTATCTGGGTGAGAGCAGGGTTGTCTCACAGTCCTCTACATCAAACCTTCGAGGAACACCTGACCAAGATCGGTGGGTGCTGATGGCATCGAACACCAGGCTGAGAAGATTCAAGCCATCAGAGACATCAAAGCTCCGACAGCCATGTCAGAACGCAGGAGCTTCCTGGGTGTCTGCACCTACTCCCGACAGTTTATTGAGGACTACATAAAAATAGCCAGACCGCTCACGGAGTTCCTCCGCAAAGATAAGCCCTTCGAGTGGAGAGAACCCCAAGAGCAGTCCTTCTGCCAGATGAAAAAGATACTCTTGTTTGGCATTATGTATGCCGTACCCAGAATATGATTAATAGTTTCACCTCAAGGCATGCTTCTCCCCCCACTGCCTTAGTGCCGCCCTGGAAAAGCAATATGACATAGACAAGCGTGTCATGCCTACGCGAGCCAACGTCTGAGAAGCATCAAAAAAAAGTTTTCCAACTGCAGAATAAACTTTTTGTGCCACCTGGGGCCGTGTAACATTTTCACAGCTATAGACAGTTCAGGAGGCAATTTTAGAGACTTGTCACCAACCCGTCACTTGCCACAGCCAATGGCTGAGGGAAGGATGAGCATCCAACTTCCTGGATGATGGCATTGCAGGGCTATGACATTGAGTTTAATTACGCCCATAACCACAAGAATGTCAGCATTGCAACTGTGAGGAACAACCAAGCTCCCAGTTCCTACTTGTCACACACTTTGTCGCTTCCATTAAATCAACATTATTATGATGAGAATGTTTGCCAAGACCTCCCCTGGTCTATCTAGATGGTTGCTCGCTCCACCATGAAATCTAGAGCCGGCCCAGAGTTGGCATTTTTTGGGTCAAACACGACATGGACGAACCGAACCTTTACCAACTGGGCCCCAAAACAAGTCAGTATGTGGAGATCGCTGCAGTGCTCTTCAAACTCCAACAAGCCGCCAAACTGGCTAGGGTGCAGATGGTGATCTGTTCTGACTCAAACTACTCTCGTCACATCTTCATTCCCCAAGTGGAAAGAAAACAGCATGAAAAAACGGCAGAAAAGTGAAACACTCTGAACTCTTCCTAGCTTGTGACTGACTTGCGACGGACTAAGGGATGAACGTTTACTGGAAGAAGGTCAAGGGTCATTCTCAGATCACCGGTCCTGACAGGAAAGGTAATGACAAAGCTGCCGCCTAGCCAAGCAAGGTGCAGAACAGGGCACACCTTGGGAGTTCTAGAATGATTGGGACCTTACACTTGGGTTGTAAACTGGGCAATGCAGATTTGGTCGCTATACTGGAGAGAAAACTGACTATTCAAGCCAGCCAGCAGCCGGTGCTGAACCTTCCACTGCAGTTAGAAGACATGAGAAAAGGCTTTGTTAGTCTACACCAGACATGCCCAAAGTCCGGCCCCCGGGCCAAATGCGGCCCGTGTTCATATTTCCACTGGCCCGAAGCCTCTGTCATAAAATCAATAATATGTGGCCCGCCAGTACTGTTGTCCACAGTATAAAATACACGCGTAAAAAAAGCAATTTTATATTTCACCACAGGATGGCAGTAAACTTGTGGCCGAACTCTTGCGACCCCGTTTTGCGCTTGATCTGTTTTTTGCCCATTTCTAAAATGGCAACTGGAAGTAAGAAAAGGAAAGTTGACAGCGAGGGCAGGACAAGTGGAAATCTGAATATTTTTTCACTGAGTTTGGAAACAACTGTGTCTGCGTAATTTGCCAAGAGACTGTGGCTGTGTTCAAGGAGTTCAATATAAAGAGGCACTACCAGACGAAACATGCTAATTACGACAAGCTAACTGGGAACGAACGCCGTGAAAAATTGAAGCAACTGGAAGCTGGTTTAACAGCACAGCAACACTTTTTCACAAGAGCCAGTGAGTCGGATGAAAATGCCACAAAGGCAAGTTATGAGGTGGCAACGCTGATTGCCAAGCACTGCAAACCTTTTACTGAGGGTGAATTTATTAAAGACTGTGTGATGAAAATGGTGGAGAACATTTGTCCTGAGAAAAAGCAAAAGTTCGCCAATGTTTGCCTGGCTCGTAGCACTGTGTCACGAAGGATTGAAGAAGTTTCATCTGATATTAAGAGACAGTTGGAGGCAAAAGGAGTGGAGTTTGAATTTTTTTCGTTAGCCTGCGACGAAAGCACGGATGCTTCCGACACTGCTCAGTTACTGATTTTTTTGAGAGGAGTGGACAGTGAAATGAACGTGCGTGAAGAGCTACTTGACCTCCAGAGTCTTAAGGACCAAACAAGAGGGAAAGATTTATTTGCTGCTGTTTGTTCCGCCGTAGATGACATAAAACTACAGTGGAATAAAATCACGGGGATTATTACGGATGGCGCACCTGCCATGGTTGGCGAGAACAGTGGATTATCAACCCTAGTGTGTAACAAAGTTAGCGAAGAAGGAGGTAAAGCTATAAAACTCCATTGCATTATTCACCAACAAGTTCTATGTGCCAAACATCTGAAATATGATCACGTTATGAAACCGGTGATAAAGGCTATTAATTATATTCGCTCCAAAGCCCTGTGCCACCGCCAGTTTCAGCAATTTCTACTGGATATCCACGCTGAATACGGAGATGTTGTGTATCATGGCTGTAAGATGGCTCAGTCGGGGGTCTGCACTGCAGCGTTTCTACTCCCTTAAAGAGGAAATTGGACAATTCTTGGCAAAAAAGGGACAACCGATGCCAGAACTAACCGATCCTGTTTGGCTGGCTGATTTTGGATTTTTAGTTGACATAACCCGACATCTGAACACCCTGAACACGAGCCTTCAGGGGCAAAATGCAGTGATAAGCCAACTGTATTGACATATCAAAGCCTTTCGGACCAAGCTGCTACTTTTCCAAAGCCACCTGTCACAAACGCAACCCAATACCACACATTTCCAATCTCTGCAAGAAATAATGACCCGTTTTCCAGCGCACAATATCAGCGCGCAAATGAGGAGGTATGCTGCAAACATCTCATCTCTGGCTGAGGAGTTTCAACAGCGTTTCAGGGATTTTGCAACGATTGAAAAGGAGATCACGCTTTTTTCCTCTCCTTTTTCCGTGGATCCCAGTGACGTTCCAGCCCACCTGCAGTTGGAGCTCATTGAGCTGCAGTGTGACACGGAGTGTTGCAGCCGGCACCAACAACTCCCTCTTGTCAACTTTTACCAGCAGCTGGATAAAGACAGGTTCCAAGAGATTCGAACATTTGCTAAGAAAATGTTGAGCTTGTTTGGCTCGACATACTTGTGCGAGAAGACATTCTCAGTTATGAACATGAATAAGAACCGTGTGAGGACAAGACTAAGTGACTCCCACCTGCGTGACATCTTGCGCATTAAAACCACCGCTTTTGAGCCAGACCTGTCCCATTTACTGCAGTCGAGATCTCAGTATCACCCTTCGCATTAATGCAAACATGTTATTTGTTGATTCTTTGTTTATTTGTTTGAGTTTGAGTCAAATTTCATAAAATACTTTATTTGCATTTAATTTATTTTTATTTTAACCTTCATTTATCCAGGTCAGGCAGTTATCAGATCTACCTAGCAGCAGACAGCATAGTAAAACAAAGCAAAATAAAAGGAAATACAAAAAAGCATTCCCCTCGTCGGTAGCATGTAAAATTCATGCTGGCCCGTATGACAATTTTTTTACGTCAATGTGGCCCCTGAGCCAAAAAGTTTGGGCACCCCTGGTCTACACCAACTACACCTCCTTGGCCATTATGGCCAAACCGACCAATTTTCGGGACCTAACCATGTGGGGAAACAAATACTTTAAGTTTAAGTTTAAAGTGTATTTGAACAATTTACAATACACAAACATAACACTGTGAGTGCAACAAAGATTACAAATAAAAATAAAAAAGTAAACCGTGGATATATAAATATCAATGCATGGGGAAAAGCACCAGTCAGAGGTTAAATGGTCTTTTAAGCGTCTTCTGTAACATCTTTATTGAAGAACAGTTTTGTGTCAGATGGGAAATGCCATTCCATAATTTGGTTCCCAGAAATGTATTCAAAAATGTACTTTTTTGAGAAATTTAGGAAGATGAAGATCTGAAGAATGACGAATTGGGTAAGAATGGACCTGTGAAGTAGGTCTTGAACTGCTATGGCAATGGTGGCACATGCAGAGACAGCGGCCATCATTGCTAGGAGTAGTTCTTTCCTTCTTTTTTGGATGGCTTCAAGAAAGTCGTCATTGATAAAGATACCTGTAATGGTACATTTCATTATTCTGTAATAACTTTCCACTGTGTGCATTAAGCTTCGATTATGTATTTTGCACAATTTCATTTGTATAACCATTCCAGCAAATTTATGATTGCTATCTGTTTATCGAGTGAAGAGTTGACTGCCCTCCTCAGAGGGACCCCTACTCTAACTAATCTCCTCTCTTTTAATACTTTAACCTCTGACAGCGGAACTCTGGATAACCGGATGACTAGTTGCAATCACATTCCTTTCAATCTCTTCAATCTTTTTGTTCTTTCCCGTAGAAAGTTTCTCCAAACTCAGGAATGCGGTCAGCAAGACTATAAAAGTAGAAAAGGAATCTCCGCACTTTGTACTTCGCTGCAGACTGCTTGACACTCTGTATCGTTGGTCCTTTTTATAAGAATAATAATTCAAATATAACTTATCCAATCAAGTATCTTTATTTCAGTATAATGGATTTGCTCCTCACCACCTATTAGTATAGTTTGTGAGGAAAAGAATGCCATGATAAACTTGGTGTCACAAACAGGATCCTTTGAACCGGAGAAGAACGGTGACTGATCCTCTGGAAGAACTTCTCCTTCCACCTCTACCTCAAATAAAGATTTAAGAGACGAGAGGACCATTCTGCCGAGGTTCCAGACTGTCTTCACTGGGATCCAAAGGACCCATTGTGTCCTACCTCAAATTAAATGGTAATGGTAAATGACTGGTACCAACCACCACTCCTCTTTCTATACATTACTCTTTCCCACCGATAGCTTCAGATTTTATGACCCACCGAAAGAGAGCTGGTTTCAATCACACCTGTCTTCCCATCTCTATTGTGCTCTGTTCTCTCCCTCTGAGGAATGTGGTCATCAAGACTATAAACGTTGTGAAGAAATCTCGGTACTTTGTACTTCGCTACAGACTGCTTGGCACTCTGTATCGTTGTTCCTTCTTGCAAGAATAAAGAATTCAAATATTACTTATTCAATTAAGTATCTTTATTTCAGTGTAATATCTCACCATCTCTTATGATAGTTTACGTTGGTTAAATTCCACAACATGGCATGGTGGCAGTAGCTTGGAAGGCAGCAGGCAGAGAAGAAGCCGCATGAAAGACCGTGGCACTGCAGCAGTCGCACCAGGATCGGAGACTGAGGCCACAGACTCCGGGGCACAGGCAGGCGAAATAAACAGCATTAAGTACAACATGTGATGTAACAGCAACAGCATAACAGCATTGTAACAGACATGTGATGTAAGAATAACAATAATGAGATGTCATTTTCAAATAGATCACCTTAACAGCATGGAAACCACAATTACAGGCCATGGACAGACCCCCCTCTGCATGGGGCACTTCTCAATCTGAAACCATCACAATTGTTATTCAGCCTGGAGCGAGCGAGTCACTCAGTGTACAGTACATCGTCTGATTGATATTATCTGCACCAGCATATTGCCCATTTTTCATCAAGGGACATACTAATGACAGTAATAAGTAATGGGTACATATTTTGCTGTACTTTGCCTTCTGAAAGAGGTCATGCCACTTGCGCTGCCTTGGCGCTGGTTTACTGTCTCCTCCAGGAGGCCAAACCCCAGAGCTGGCAAATGCTCTCAGCCGCACCATCCACTGTCCATCTCATATTGCCTTGTGGCTCTTAGGTTTAGTGCTCATCTAAAGATAACATGGACAAGATAACGTTAACAATAGCTTCATCTATGTATGAGCATAAACATGGTATGTTGACCAAGTGCAGTACAGTCAAATAACACTATTAGTGAAGCAAACTACACTGGTAACATGTTATCGGTTATTAATACATGTTTAAATATTCATACACATAATTCATATGTATACTGTATAATTATCCTTTATCTATCATTGATATATTTATATCATAATATATAATATGCTATTTTACAAAAATACCAATCTTTATCAGTCTTTATATATATATATATATATATATATATATATATATATATATA
>CALSBV010012099.1:0-33658 GCA_943590825.1 Bovichtus diacanthus | reverse complement strand
TATATATATATATATATATATATATATATATATATATATATACACATACATACACATATATATATATATATATATATATATATATATACACATACATACACACATACATTTTATATCATTATATATAGAGAACAATACACTTTGACCCTGCAGCACATAAATACACATTCAAATAAGGCCATTATTAATAGCAATCATAAATTACAGCAGGTAATATTAACGTTGGTTATTGTGGAACCTTGGCGCACATAAACACACACTCTAATTACGTTATCAATAGAAATCATGAATTACAGAAGGTAATATTACCGTTGTCTATGTTGAAACCTTGCAGCACATAATGGCTATCGTAATATCTACCTTACAGTAGGATTAACGTCGGCATCGTTAGTCATAAACGGGTCGTAAGCTTAATAAAATGATACGGTAATTGATACAACGTTTGTATAACTACTTACCCCACGTCTTACATGGCTGTTTCCATTCATAAATATGACAGTTAACGTTATTACATGTAGAAACATCAGTGATTGCTAACGATTGCTTGCTAGCGTTATGCCCCGACTGAAGTTGCCGTATAACGTAATGTAGACAGTAGCCGACCAAGTGATACAATTAATTTTAGAGAAGAATTGAAATATAAGTTGTATGACTGTTAAAAATGTTTAATGTTGTTACTTACTTTGAGGAGCTGTTTTATGCTTCGCGACACGTCCAATGTCATCCAGTGGCGTGATGAGGGCGTATTCTCGGAGAGAAAGTGAGCCGTGATTGGCTTAGGTCCAATGTGATCCCTTGGTGTGATTGGTTTAGGTCCAATCTAACAATGGACAGTGAACGACGTGATTGGCTCAGATCCAATTTAACAATGGACAGTGATTATCGTGATTGGATGATAAATTGGAGATTGGACAGCCGATCCTGAGACTACCACCACCACATTATCCCGATTATCTGTTATCTGCCCAGGCCCAACACCAAGAAACAAGTGATGTGTCATGTCTCGTAAAATATGTTAGTCTTGTTAGTCACTGTCTGTCTTTGTACTTCCTGTTTTATTTTGTAGTTACCTCCTTGTGTGTTTTCCCGCTTCTCATCAGTGTCTGCCCCGCCCACCGATTGTTTCCACCTGTACCCACTTACCTCATGTTTAAACAGTCATGTCTCCCCTTGTCTTGTGTCAGTTTGTCTTGTTATGTCCTTGTGTCATGAACCTGCGTACCAGCCTTATGAAGAGATTTGTTGTGAATATATTAGTGAGTATTTTGAGTTTGTACTGTTACTGTACGAGTAAAGAAGTTTGCTTTACACTCCACCTCAGTTTCTGGCGTTGTGCATTTGAGTCTTCCTACCCTGTGTCTGTGGTCGTGGCATCATGTCTTTTACGGGAACATGTTCAGACTGTAGAACCTTCATAGCTAACTATGCCATTCTTGAAGCTCTGATCTGATTTACGAAAATAACTTGTTTTCTAATAACCCTGTGGAGTGGACACCTCAAGCTGACCAAGCTTTCGTTAATCTCAAAATGGCCCTTCAACAGTCTCCTACTCTTGGTCTTCCAGACCCGGCCAAACCATTCACACAGGCAGTGTACGAGAGAATTGTTGTATGACATCTGTTCTTTTGCAGACACATGGGGACAGACTTAGGCCTGTGGCCTACTTCTCTGCCAAACTTGATCCTGTAGCAGCAGGATTGTCTCTCTGCCTCCGAGCAGTGGCTGCATGTAAGAAGGCCCTTCTTGCATCACGTGATTATAGTAGGATATTCATAAGTCACACTCCTTGTCCCACATGCTGTCTCTCTTATTCTTCGTTAAAAGATGTACCGTTCTTAACCCTGCATCTCTTTTGCCTCTTCCAGATGACGGTGAGGAACTGTTTGGCTGAGCTACAAGTTCAGTGCACTTCTCGCATGGACCTGTCTGACACTCCACTTGATAATCCCGATTTGATTCTGTATGTGGACGGCTCTGCTTCTAGAGACCCTGCCACAGGAACTAATCGTGTTGGTTTTTCTGTTTCAGATACTGCTGTGCTTACAGCAGATCTTTCTCAGCACAGGCAGCAGTGCTTATTTCACTCATGGAGTCCTGCAAATTGGCAAGAGATGGGTCGGTAACCATTTACAGACTCAAAGATATGCTTTTGGTGTCGTACATGATGTTGGGGCAATATGGAAACAATATGGTTTCTAACATCTGATAAAAACATTGTGCATCACAAACTTATCGATGCCTTGTTGTCTGCCATTCTGCTCCCCAAGGCTATCTCTGCGTGTAAATGTGCAGCTCACACATAAGCTACTGACCCTGTATCTCAGGGGAATGCCAGAGCTGTTGCCTCTCGCCCGTTTACACCGCAACATGACACTGAACACACACGCATGCTAACATCTGTTCCTTCCTCTTGCTCAGCACTTCAATCCACTGCTACAGCAGTAGAGAAACTCCTCTGGACCTCCTGCGGCCGCAGATTCCATGATGCCGTTTGAGTTGGCCCTGACAACAAGCCCTGTCTGCCTAAACATTTTTTTTGCATTATGCTAAATTGACACATGGGGTTGATCATGTGTCAAAAGGGGGAATGCTTAGTGCAATCACAAATTCTTGGTTTCCCGTGTGTGCGTGCGTATACTGCCTATTGTGTTGATGTACATGAGGAAAAGAACAAAAACAAATCTTTCACCCTTTGAAGTCCTGTTTGCAGTCCCTCCTCACATTGGTGTGAGACCTTCCAGCTCTCCCCCTCCTTCCACAGCTCATGACATGACATGGTGACTTATTGTCCACTTGGATCCATGCCAGCCACTGCAAGAAGGTACCAAATCCCGAAACGCCTTACACTGCCTAGACTCCAAGAGAATCACAGAGGGTGTCGTTGAATCTAACTGGAAGGAGTTCGCCTCAGTTTGAGCAACAAGCGTTCCAGTGACTTATGCAGTAACACTGCCCTCAAACTCAGCCAACATAGGAGAAGCCATCGAGGGATCTACAAAAAAGAAGACTGAGAACAGTCAATCACCTCCAGATCGTATGTTATCTACACTGTGGTATAATTGTTTACACCCTGTACCTAAAACATGGAAGAATTTGACATGTGCTTTTGTATTGATCATTTCTATTCTCACCCGTCATATGGTTTTGCCTACTTCCTTTTTTTTTTTTTTGTTTCCACACTTAAACCAAGGATCAAGAGAGGGACGAGCATTACTCGACCAGACGGTTCTGTCACCAAGGCTTTAGAAGGACTTGGATCGCTCAGACGAATTAGGTGAAAACTCTGGTATTGACACTTCACTCACAGGTTGGTTAGATAGTGTAACGGTATGACCAGTCCACAAGGAGAGAGGGACTCAATTGCACGACTCAGAGACAGAATGATGAAGATGCAAATGGTCTTTCCTGAACCTTGACAGTATAGTAGATACACTTGCAGGCAGCGGGACATACAAAACATGCAGGGATAATCCAGTCCGCCAAAACATCTGGCGGACGGGACCTGATGGATGGCATGTCCTGATCCTGCAGACCCAGTGCCTCCCGCCGAGTCCCCTGTTCGAGTTCTCCCCGAGACCCCTGATCCTGCCGCTGAGCCGTGGCAGACCACTGATCCTGCTGCTGAGTCCCCTGTTCCAGTTCTTCCCCAGACCCCATCCGGTCTACCTCCTTCCTGGCCTCCAGAGCGGTTTCGCCAGTCTTGCCGACCTCCTGCCCTTCCCCCAGAGCATCTCCGCTCGTCAGGTCGCCATGGCATTTATTCATTTATTTGTCTGTACGGTAGTTATTAGTTTTGTGGGTAGTCAGTAGTTTAAGAAACCTTTTTTCATTTATAAATAACTTGATTGTCAGTGTGCATAAACGATAGTCACTGTACACAAGTCAAATCTGTAATGGATCAAAAATGTATCCTGTGTTTAAGTGTTCTCAGATCAGTTTGCACAATCTTCCTTTATCATCGAAGGAAGATTTTCAGCATGGTTGAATTTCAGCAGTGAAATGGGGTTTGGGAATTTGCAAATAGTTAACAGTGGAGCTTCTTGCTCCTTGACACTGAAGTAAACCTCTGCTAAACTTTAATTGTGCTCTGTTGCTATGAGCACAGATCATACCCTACTGCTGATTTGTGTACAGGGCAACAATGTAATATGTCAAGTATCCTTTTATCTACAGTTGCCCCATGGCCTTTTTAGCTACTCCCTTAAGGCATGTCACCTGACAGTTGCATTGAGTGTCCATTTCATGAAAAGAATTGACAGAATATACTTAATATTCTGTCAATGCTGAAGACTTTATAAACAGGAAATATTACCTCAAGTTGTTTCTGTTGACGTCTGAGTAGCACGTCCTCCAGAGGACTCCTGCCCTTTCCCTCCTCTTCCCAGTCAGTCTGCACCCTCTTCCTCCTCTCCAGCACCTGCTGAAGTTCTGACCTGCTGCTCAGCGCCAGACCCCTTATCCCATAGAGGAAGAGACAGAGCAGGCATTAGATATGGTTAATAGACAATGACAGGGTATACTTTTGTCAAATTTCCATTCTATGCCAGACTTGAATAGAATGACACTCTTCCATAGTTTATCAGTGTACCCAAAATATTCAGTTATCTTTAGTTTTATATAATTTCACCAACTTGTCACCATTGTTATTGCAGGGATAATCCAACTGAACTGTAATTTTATTTCACATCATTATTTACCCAGATGTTGTGTTTGTGATTTTAAATTTCTCTTTGGGAGGAAGGTGTTTTGTTTAATTTTTTTTTTTTTTCTGAGCTAAAGGGTCGCAAGGGACATTCATCCAGATGATATCATTATCAGTAGACACAGAAACTGCAGTACCAGTTTAAAGGAGTAGTTAACAATTTCCACAACAATCAAAATTTTTTAATTTGAGCTGTTCTTCATGTCATGTAACTACATTTACAACAATCTGTACAGTCATGTCAATCTCGCCCAAACTATCTTTGGGATAGGTATTATTGAAACCCATTTGCCTGTTCATCACCACAGTGTTTCCAAATCAACCATGGCTGAAATGTTTATGATTATCGTTATACGTACAGTATATCATTGATTTTCTTGAGCTATTGTCATTTTGCGTATTACTGTAGGTGCGATTAGTATATGGTGACACCTACTGCAAAATGACCCACCTTCTTTGAAATACTAAACTGAATATGCAAGTCAGTTTACATCTTTGAAGCTGCATCTCGGGGTACATGTCTTAATGGCACCATATTTGGGCCTCTGTGATGTAAGTTACCCATAAACCAAAACCCATGGCAAGATGACAAGGCAGAAGTACTGTTTAATCAATACAAGATGATATGCGTTTGACTACCACTAACTACGTTGTTGGTCAATTGGCAAGTGTAGCATGGGACATCTAACTACTATAAAGCAAGGACTCTTTGTCTGTGGGTATATTGGTATTTATGAACCGTTCATCTGATTTATATCTGTATTTGAATTTGTCTCATGACTCTCTGGAGGCCATGCTGAAGACCTTTTTTGCACACAAGGATCAGCTCAGCCATTTCTCCCCACAAAAATTGTCTGGAGAAGTGCAGGAAATTACATTTTCAGTCTAAAAAAAAAGTTGATTCACAATAATAGAGTAAAGCTTAATTTCTAATGGTTTAATGTACTTTTATTTGCTGATTTAAGTAATGGAAACTTGTTAAAAATGCAAATGTTGCCTTGAGGCAACACCGTACAATTATGGATTGCCATCATTTTCTTTTTATCTCTACAATTTAACCTAGATACATTTTATGTTAAAGTTGTAGTAAAGTAGCATGGCTCTTGTACAGTTGGGACTGCAAGGACTGCGGCTTTCCAGAAGAAGGAAATGTACAGCTTGCTGAAATTCAAAGTTGCAAGTTGCCTTTGCAACGAGAGGAAAGTCTCCATCACAGACTGTTGATTGAGACCTGGGAAGCGCAGAGGTCCTGCCTAATCAGTGCCATCAACACCTGTGTATCAGGACAACACTGACCATTTGCCTGTGTGGATGGAGAAAAAGGGCTGGTGCAAATACCCTGGCTGTAAGGGTATAGTGAAAGTGCGGTGTTCAACTTGCCTATGCTTCACTGCTGAGAAGAACTGCTTCATGAATTTCCATAAGCAGTGAGATTGTTTTGTGAAACGGCTCATGTAAAGTTGGATGAAATATGCTTCCTCTTCAATGCATTCATTCCAATAGGTTGTTCCACAATGGTACAATGTTTCCTGCAGGCAACATTCAGACAGGTAATCTTGTTAAAATATTAATAACTATTTTCATATTTTAAGTTGCATGCATTTTAACCTGTTGAGGCTATTTAGTATTTTCCATGTTTTCAAATAAATGTTGTTCAAATTTGAAACTTTTTTTCATTAGCCATTATGGTACAGTGTTGCCTCAATGCAACGCACACCAAAATATTATGTTTATTTGGTCTATTCTATGACAAGAAATGCACTTTTTTTTTTTTTTTCCAAACTGGCATAATGTGTACCAGAGGGAACACTGGTTAATTTACTCTTCAATTTCTTCTTTCAAAAATATAATACTGTTACCTATTACCTTTCCTCTAACTGGCCATGGTCAACCTCTGTCACTGCCTCTGCCAATGTAACTTTTCTTACTTTTGCAAAAGCCTTTACCGTGGCCTGTGTTAGAAGTACCATCAGTCTGTCATTAGTGTGCTTGGTTATTAATTTGCTCCATAAATGAAGATATTTTTATGAAAAATGGAAAAGCCTTACATGTCAACACTTGACTGAGAAATAATTTAATGTCGTTTTTCTGTCCACTAACATCTGCCATCATTTCAGACCCTGCTCTTTTCCTGTTGTCTTCATTGTGTTCCTACCTTTTCAAGTCCCCTGATGCCTGCCTGCCGACATTATGTTCATTGCCCCATACCCTATTATCCAAATACTTTATGCTTAGACATTCACAGTAGTCTAGTCATTGCCACTCATTGCCAGTCATTGTGTTGCCTAGTCCTTTTTGTTTTGCCTTAATCTGCCTACCTGCACTTTTAACCCTTTTTCCTGTCTGCCTTTACTTGTTTAACCTGTTGGTGTCCTGTGTTATACCTGCTGACAAAGTAAACTCTGTTATATTGCTCCTGTTTTTTTCAAATGTTGGGTCATAGGCAGTATTTCTCAGTTTCCCATTGTCTTACTGTCACCATTTCTAGAAAGTACCGCTACAATTTTCATTTCTAAAATATTTTTTTGTCTTTACTATTGTATCAAGTACCTATGGAGCCTCAATATGTAAGTTTGTCTTTGTTTCGTCCTGCTATCCTCTTGTTCCTTCCTGACCAACTATCATTTTGCAGTCTAACTTTTGTCTGTATGTCATACCAGGCAAGAAACCCGGCCTTAAACCAAACTGTAAAAATTCATCCAATTCCTTAAGTAATGAATTTCTAGTATTGAATATCATGTGCAATTTTAGGAGATTTTGTGCCTTTTTACAGGTGCTGTACTTTAACAAACTCCTCGCACACAGTGCCTTTGGAGCCACAACCATGAGCTCAGTTTTGCTGCTGTTTAGTTTTAGAAAGTTTGAAGACAATTGGAGATGTGGCCAGAGTTAGCTGCGATGGGGAGGTCGTTGGTAATTTTGATGAGGGCAGTCTCAGTACTGTGGTGGGGTCTGAATCTGGATTGAAGTGGTTCGTAGAGCTCATGGTTGGACAGATGTTGATGGAGTTGGGCGGCAACTGCTCTTTCCAGGATCTTACTGAGGAAGAGAAGGTTGGAGATCGGCCGGTAGTTGCTAAAGTCCTTCGGGTCCGAACTTGGCTTCTTGAGGATGGGGGTGACTAAGGCAGCTTTGAAGTTTGAGGGGACAGTGGCAGATTCCAGTGAGGTGTTGATGATGTTGACCATGGTGGGATAGTGGAGAGGGAAGCCTGAACCAGAGCTGTGGGCATGGCGTCCACGGAGCAGGTAGAGGACTTAGCCTTTGTGACAAGCTCAGTCACTTGAGGGGCATCCACAGGGATGAAGGAGGAAAAGTGGGGCTGAGGCAGGTGTGCAGTGGAGGGAGCAGTAACCATTTGCGGCGATGCGTTTGGAGGGGTTGGGGGAGACACCAGAAGCTGTGTGTAAATGGTGTTGACCTTAGCCTGGAAAAAGTCCCAGAACTTGGTGCAGCGGTCAGTAGCACCCAGAGGTTGAGGAGGGTCGATGGGGCGGAGCAGGCGGTTGATGGTAGAGAAGAGCAGTCTTGGGTGGTTTTGCTGGTTGCTAATGAGAGTAGAGTAATATTGTGACTTGGTTATTGAGAGAGTTATCAAAATCCTGAGTTCACTGAACGACCTTACTGTGGCGTGGGAGCCTTTTTGCGAAGTTGGTGTAACTCCAATGTACATTATCTAATTAGCCCCAAATTTCACGAGCATGATAAGGGTCAACATCTTCATGCCCATATTGATCTATAGTCATAGCGCCTAACCCACTGGTAACAAGAAGTTGCTCTAAATTGATGGTGCCATACTTTAACAAACTACTCCCACAGATTTAATCCAATTGACTTAAAATTTTGTCAGTATCCTCTAAAGACCTTGAGGATGAAAAGTTATCAAAATCGTAAATTTAGTAGTCTGATATAATACAATATAGTAAAGGGCAATCAATGTACTCAGTGTATTTTTCAATGTATTCAGTATATTAGATTTTGACATTGTGTATGTTACCAGGATTTTGAAAAAAGAAAGCATGAAGGACCTCAGAGATAAGGGAATCATAGATGAGCTCATGGTGAGCTCACTGGAAAATTATCCAAAAGTCACGGAAATATCAGTGTCAGCAGGGCACTGTAGAAGGTCATTATGGTGATCATTATGGAAGAAGAGGTCATTATGAACATCATTATTGATGGAAAAATACTGTTTAAACTAAAGTCAACTGAAGAAGAGAGGTGGAAGGACGAGTTCAAGAGGGGGTGAACTCAAGCCAACTGGAGACCAAAGAGAGAGAACCCCCCTGCCATCCCTTTGATGATCCCTTTGATGACTGCCAAGAGAAATGGATTCCTTGTATAGATAACAGAGTGATATGTGTTTCCTGTGGTTAATGTGCTGAGTAACTGTCTCTGCTTGTGTAAAGATGACCTTTTGGGTGGACCTACAATGTATAAAAGAGTAGGCCATTCTTGGAGTCATTGAGCAGCATAGCAGCTTTACAACCTGCATGTAAGAGTTTAAGCGTCTCTGTTTTGAGATAACTTTATTGCAATAATAAAGAGAATTAGTTTGAACTATGAAGACGGTGTCGGCTGAGGATATTTTCTCTAACATACTTTGTCCTTCGATCCGGATCTCAAGATCTCTTCTTCTCTCCAGACAACTGGACCTGAAACCGTGCACGGGGGAGTCTGAGACTCCTAGTAAAAGACCTCCGCCTTGTTCATTTAATGGGAGCTATTTGGATCATTGAGAGGCTGCCGAGCCACTTTTCCGAGTCAAACAAGGTAAGACATCATCCATTTTTATAGGAGAGTGTGTCAAGACTTTGATAGTCTAGTGTAACGGGGGATACAAATGAAAAAAGTCCCAGAATGACTATATAAAAGTTGTCTCTACGTAGTAAAAGAATATGGAAAAGCACTTTAGGCCTGGACCCCACTGTGGTGGAGCCTGGTTACAAGGCATAAGGCCGCTCGTCTCAAAGCCAGTGAAGAAATCAACAACACTCAGTGGGCTAGAAGGGATTCCTCGGGGTATTGGTAATAATGATTGTTTTTCCTCTCTTATGGGTAGAGATGCAACATCCAAAACAAGGGAAAGTAAATCAGAGTGAAAGAATAAATCCAAATGTGGCTAATCGGAATATTAACCTACAGGAAAAAACAAATGCGCATAAGAGTCAAACGAGCAAAAAGACCATCGAGAAGAATAAAGGCAACAGTTTGTGATAGGATAAAAGTAAAACACTTAACATTCACTGAAGGAAAAACTATGACAAAACAATTACATTTATGCGATATCTCCCTATATGAGTAGAATCGAGTATACATGTCTGTGGCGGTTGTGGGAAAACAAAAATAGACCAACTAATGCAGACTGCACTCAATTGCACGATCGATTTTCCCCAGTCTCGGTTAACAAACCTCCTTACTTTACACCTTTTATAAAGGCAATTATACAGGCATTAGAAGAAACATAACTGGGGGGGGAGACCTGTCGGGATGATACCTCGAGAATGGTGTAACACGACATATGTTGTAAACCCATCAAGGCCTGGCATGGTTACTAAAGCAGACAACATACTCGTAGCACGAGCCAACATGAGGTGGTACTGTGGAGGTAGGACTTTACGATCTCACTTGCCCAAGAGCTGGACGGGGCTATGTGCCCTTGTAGGTTTAGTAGAGCCATTATATATTCTGCCAGTATCACTTGAAACACTGACCCCATTGAAGAAAGGGTCCGCCTTTCACAGGGAAAAGAGAGGAGGAATACAGGGCAGTTTCAATCCCCACATTTATATTGATGCTATAGGGGTGCCCAGAGGAGTGCCAGATCAGTATACAGCAAGAGATCAGATAGCAGCAGGTTTTGAGTCGTTCTTTTTCTGGTGGTCTACAATGAACAAGAACGTTGACTGGATCAACTACATATATTACAACCAACAACGTTTTATCAATTACTCCAGAGATGCAATAGAAGGTCTTCATGAACAGCTGGATAAAACAAGTCTGATGCCCTGGCAGAATAGAATGGCACTTGATATGTTGTTAGCAGAAAAAGGTGGAGTCTGCTCCATGTTTGGCTCTTCATGTGTACGTTTATCCCCAATAATACGGCACCAGATGGCTCTGTTACCAGGGCTCTCCAGGGTTTGACCGCTTTATCCGAAGAATTAACTGAGAATGCAGGAATTCATAGTCCCTTTTCATCACTGAATATAGAAGGTCATTATGGTGATCATTATGGAAGAAGAGGTCATTATGAACATCATTATTGATGGAAAAATACTGTTTAAACTAAAGTCAACTGAAGAAGAGAGTTGGAAGGACGAGTTCAAGAGGGGATGAACTCAAGCCAACTGGAGGACAAAGGAGAGAGAACCCCCCTGCCATCCCTTTGATGATCCCTTTGATGACTGCCAAGAGAAATGGATTCCTTGTATAGATAACAGAGTTATATGTGTTTCCTGTGGTTAATGTGCTGAGTAACTGTCTCTTCTTGTGTAAAGATGACCTTTGGGTGGACCTACAATGTATAAAAGAGTAGGCCATTCTTGGAGTAATTGAGCAGCATGGCAGCTTTACAACCTGCATGTAAGAGTTTAAGCATCTCTGTTTTGAGATAACTCCGCTCCTTATTGCAGTAATAAAGAGACTTTGTTTGAACTTTGAAGACTGTGTCGGCTGAGAATATTTTCTCTCACAATTATGGAGGTCATTATGGAAAATTAGCTAACATCCCAGACTTACTGGAGGCCTGGCTAAAGGGGGTGAGATCATCAAACATGACACCATTATACACGTGCAGATAGGAATGATCTGTAAGAGAAAGGGGGGAGGGAAATAGTCCTTCCCCCAATTTCTACCAATGAGGATGGGGTATGTGGGCTATATAATCTCGAGCAAAGCTAGTGTATCTTCAGTCTGACTCTGGGGTCAGCTCAGGCTTTGGTTCTGTGTTTGAAGAATAAAGCTCTAATTGCATCGAACTCTGAACGTCTCCAGTGAATTATTTTTAACCTGCTAAGACTCCAATAGCTACTCAACTGTACTGAAGTTAAGATGTTGGTGAGGAGGTCCTCACTCTTTTTCTGGCCCAGATGTGAACTTTTTTCTCCATCAATAAATTGGCGAGCCAGTCAAGCGTGGCAGAACTCTGAGGACTGGGAGGCTCAACCTGCACACCAGCGGCCACTCAAACGAAGGTAAGCAGAGCCTTTTTTTCTATCTGCAAATTCTGATTGTGTCTGAATGCAGGACTCCGCCCAGGTGAGGCAAATTAAAGTGTTACTGATAACACCAAACCTAAGAAATAAAACTAAAATCACTGGTGGGAGTGTGATGCAAATGTATATTTTATGTTTGTTTAGTGTAGTATATGTGTTAACCCTTTAACACCGATTGTTCTGTTTGTGAAGTGGATGGACACCAGAGAAGTCTCCCTGCACTGGCAGAAGACACGTGATGTGCCAAAACAAAAGATCTCTGTCCCCAGACCCATCACAGTTACAGAGTACAACAAGTACATAGGGGGAGTGGACACCTCAGACCAGATGATTGGCACAAATTCAGTCCACCTGAAAACCAGGAGATGGCCCACCACTATTTTCCAACATCTGGTTGACATCGCTGTGACAAACTCCTTTGTCATCCACAAGGCACGCTGTGCCAGCCTGCAGCAGAAGAATGCTATGAACCATCAGCGTTTCCAGGAGGAGCTCACTGCACACCCCCTTGGAGTGGACTTGAAAAATAGCCCTCAGAAGACCCCAGGTAATAAATACCTACTTGTCTCCACAAGCAGTGGACAGACCAAAGCTCAGAGAGCGACGGCGCTGCACACTCTGCAAGAGGAGCACTGCCTGGAAGTATGAGGACTGTGATGTGGGCCTGTGTCTGCAGCCAGAGAGGAACTGTCACTGGCAGTACCACCAAGGCCTTTGCATATGAAGAGAATTACCCGGTGTGGCAAAAAAACACCTGTACATAGTTTCCATTTTATGGCCTGTTTTTGCATATTTAAGAGACAAAGACTCTCAAATTTTATTGTAAATAGTTTTATACATTTCATATTTCAAATACACATTTCATATTTCAAATTTAACATGCAAAATCTGTTATTCATGTACAATTGCAATGTTTTTTGTTCACTAAAACTCTAAAATCAAATTCCGTTTTTGTGTTATTACACTCTTATAACAGGCAGGAAATTGTAAATAACTGCCAGATATTGAAAGTTCCAGGTATTCTTGAAAAATGGGGAAAAGCACTTACTCACAGGACATTTTCTGACCTTTTTATAGTCAAAATAAGTAAAAAAAAGTCCAGGCGGACATTTTGAGGCTTAGGTGTTAAAGGGTTAAACACCATGGTACGGAGAGTTTGGATCATATAGTATGGACTTTTTCCTCCAACAGCATCACTGCACTCAGCAAAGAGTTCCTGTTTCATGAGTGACGCTTTGCCCCACCCTCTACAATTATGCCCCGCTCCCTTACATCATTCATGAACAGCTTGTTGTAAAAACTGGTAGGATTATTATTATAATTATTTGTAGTCTTTGAGCACATTTTTGGGGTACTTGGGATGCTGGAAAACTCATTAAACTTTGCACATTTGTAGGGAGTGGGGATCTGCCATTGGTCGTTAGCTTGGGTGTGATAAATTGTGTAAGCCATGCCCACTTCTGTTTTCAACATAAAAGCCCCCACTTTTAAATTTCACGTAGACGTATGAAATTTGGTAGGTATGTGTATAATGTGGAGACGCACAAAAAAGTCTCTTGGAGATGTACCACAAACCAAACAACAAGTTGACCATTTTGAGGAGAATATTTGCACCTTTTACAGGTGCTGTACTTTAACGAACTCCTTCTCCAGATTTAATCCAATCAACTTTAAATTTGGTCAGTACCATCTAAAGACCTTGAGGAAGAGAAGATATTAAAATCATGAGTTTCCATGGAATGACCTTGACCTTTTGGCCATGGCAACTTCGCCAATAAACACAGTGATGTTGTTAATCCAATGTATATGGTACAATTTGACCCAAACTTCTTATGCTCAAAGAGGATCTAGGCCTGAGGACAGGCCTAAGAGTCCAGGCCTTATTACATCTATATGCCAATGGTGTGGCTTTTCCCCGCCCCCCACACTGTAGCCTCGCCCCTTGCATAACTCATGAAGCATTTTGTCATAGACTCTTGTGGGAGGCATCACAGCACTCAATAGAGAATTCCTGTTTCATAATTGACGCTTTGCCCCACCCCTATAATAATAATAATAATAATAATAATAATACATTTTATTTGTAAAGCGCCTTTCGTGGCTAAAAGCAATCCCAAGGTGCTACAGAGCAGAAGACAACAACAACAACAACAACAAAACAGAGGCATAAAAGACACAAAAATAAAAACACAAGGTTTAAGAAAAGGCTTTTTTTTTTTTAAGCCCTTCTTGAAGGAGTCAGTGACCTGTGGAGCCCTCAAGTGGTCTGGGAGGGAATTCCACAGGTGAGGACGGCTGAACAAAAGGCCCGATCCCCCATGGTGCGGAGCTTTGTCCTGGAGGGGTGGAGCAAGTTTTTGTTTGTGGAGCGGAGGTTGCGTGTGGAGGTTTGTGGTGAGAGGAGTTCCTTGAGGTAGGTAGGGGCAATCCCATGGATGCACTGATTAGTGAGGAGGGAGATTTTGTATTCAATCCTGAATGAGACAGGAAGCCAGTGGCGCGAGTGGAGAATAAGTGTGATATGATTATATTTTTGCACCCTCATCAGGATCCTAGCGGCGCTGTTCTGTATGTATTGGAGCTTCTGAAGGCTCCTGCTTGAAGTCCCGAAGAGGACAGCGTTGCAGTAGAGGAGACAAAGGCGTGGACAAGGTTGTTCAGCATCTGACAGGGAGAGTGCGGGACGGAATTTTGCAATGTTCCTGAGGTGGTAGAAGGAGGTCTTGCACAGATGTTTGATGTGGGTGTCAAAAGTCAGATGAGGGTTAAATCTTACACCCAGGTTGGTAACTGATAGTGACAGGGGTATGTCTTGGCCAGAAAAGGTGATGTGGGGTTATGGGGGAGGACTGGATCTGGTGTGGTGTGCCAACTAAAATAGCCTCTGTTGTGGAGCTATTTCGTTGATGGAAGTTTTCTTTCATCCAAGCCTTTGTCTCCTCAAGGCAGGTGTTTCATGATGATGGTGAATATAATGAAGATGTCGACAGTGAGGCTGCAAGTGGCATAGGGTCGGTTTTTATATATAGCTGTGTGTCATCAGCGTACCAATGGAATGGTATTCCATGCTGGCTAATGACACTGCCAAGGGGCAGAGTGTAGAGGGTGAACAGAGTGGGGCCGAAAACCATCCCTGACCAGAGCTGTTTCGGTGCTGTGGGCGGAACGGAAACCGGACTGGAATTTTTCAAAGAGGCAGTTTGCTTTGAGATGGTCCTGAAGCTGGGCGGCTACTACTTTTTCCAGTACCTTGGATAAAAATGGGATGTTGGAAATGGGCCTGTAGTTGGTGAGGACATACGGGTTTAAGGTGGGTTTTTTGAGAAGGGGTCTGATGTGCACTTTTTAGAGCAGATGGGACATGACCAGCCTGGAGTGAGTGGTTGATGACTTGGGTGATCAGGGGACTTAGAGCACCAATGTTGGATTTTACCAGGGCTGTGGGAAAAGGGTCCAGGGCGCAGGTGGAAGGTTTCATGCTGAGGATGATGTCCTCAACCTCTTGCTGAGAGATCTCCAAGAAGCAGCGGAGAGGCTGGAAAATCCCAGACTGTGGGTTAATAGTAGGGACAGACAGAGCGGAGGAACTGGAGAGAGAAGAGCGGATGGTGTCGACTTTAGTCTTGAAGAAAGTAATAAAGCTATTGCACTGCTCTTCTGTGGTATCGGTGTGTGAGAGAGTTTGTGGCCTGAGGAAATGATTTATGGTGGAGAACAACTGTTTGGAGTTTCCAGGACTTTTATTGATGATGTTGGAGTAGAACTATGACTCTATAGCTAGACCCCCCCCCCCACTCCTCCATAACTCATGCACCATTTGTCGCAGACACTTGTGGGAGGTATCATTACGCTCAGCTGAGGGTTCCTGTGTAATTGTGCCAACAACCTGCCAGTAACCCCAACGTGCGTGGATGTGCGAGGGCACATCGCTTCATCGTTGCTTGCAGCTTTAACTTTTTTGAACCATTTCAATGGGGCCTCGCCGACTCCGGTCGAGTCTTGGGACTTAATAATAATTCCTACAGTTTCAATAGGTTTCCTTGGACCCGAATAATAATCAATATAAACTCAATAGGTCCTTGAACCGACTTTGTCGGTGCCCAGGCCCTAATAATATTTATTAGAAATCCAATAGGTCCTTCACCTGACTTTGTCGGTGCTCAAGTCCCAATATTAATTAAAGCTGGAAGCAGTAAAAAACGGGCTCTCGTACAACCACGCATGATGGTGTAACTCATGAGTCGCCGGCACAATTACACAGCAACACTCAGCTGAGTGCAATAATGCCTTCCACAAGAGTCTGCAACAAATGGTGCATGAATTATGAAAGGGGGCGGGTAAATCATTGCTAACGATAGAGGAATTCTCTGCTGAGTGCAATGACGACTCCCACAAGAGTCTACAACAAACTGTTCATGAGTTATGTAAGGGGGCAGGGCTTCATGGCGAAGTGGCCATTTTCAAATTCGAGGTCTTTAGGCTAAATTTGAAGTCAATTGGATTAAATATGTAGGAGGAGTTTGTTAAAATATGGCGTCATCAATTTACAGCAACTTCCTGTTGCCGTAGGTGGGACTATGACTATGGGTCAATATGGGCATGATGAAAATGTTGCAAGGGCTGGACCCTTATCATGCTCGTAAAATTTGGGGCCGATTAGACAATGCACATTGGAGTTACACCATCTTCCTCTTTCATGGTTGGGTTTACAGTACACCTCTAAATAATACATATACCTACCAAAGTTCATACATCTACGTAAAAGTGGAGGCTTTTACGTTCAAAAGGGAAGTGGCCGTGGCTTATACATTTTTTTACGTCCAAGCCAATCACCCATGTCACTCCCTGTGCACATTAAAAAGTCCTTCAAAGACGGCAAATAAAAAACAAAATAGTTTTTCCCTTTAATTGTGGGGTTTCTTTTAGGGACTTTTTCCTTCTGCGGTGTGAGGGTCTAAGGACAGAAGGTGTCCTGTACAGTCTGTAAAGCCCACTGAGACAAATCAAATCAAGTTTATTTATATAGCCCAATATCACAAATTACACATTTGTCTCAGTGGGCTTTACAGACGGTACACTGTATAATACTATACTGTATAATTTGTGATATATACTACATAAATAAACTTGACTTGATTTAATTTGAAACAGTATGTTTCTCTATATCAATTAAAATTTTAAGTAAATTGGATGATGTTGCCAGTAAGTGGCACTATAACTATAAGTTAATATTGGCATGTAGATGTCTTCATGCTGCGACTCTTATCAAGAATACGGAATTTGAAGTATATTCGACAACGTATGTTCAAGTTACAACAACTTTCTGTTTTACAGGGAAAGGTGAATTTCAGCACTACGCCACGGTTGCATAGTTTATCAAAAATCTAAATTTTCAATATCATTTTATTAGACAGGTCTCAAGATTACACTGACTAAATTTGAAGTCGATCATCAGTCGAAGATCCTCTACTCTGGAACCAACTCCCAGTTTGTGTTCGGGAGGCAGACACCCTCTCCACATTTAAGAGCAGGCTAAAGACTTTCCTCTTTGATAAAGCTTATAGTTAGGGCTGGCTCAGGCTTGCCTTGAGGTACCTTAACTATGGAATAAGGCGAGACATAATTGTAGGAGGCAGGGCCATGAGGCCAATGAAACAGAAACTCTCTGCTGAGAGCAGTGATGCCTCCCACAAGAATCTATGGGGCTACAGTATGGGGGACGGGGAAAACCCACAACATTGCCCTATAGATGTAATAAGGTCTGGATCCTTATCATAAATGAGAAATTTATTTCAGATTGTATCATGTATGTTTGAGTTACAACATCGATGATGTGAACGTATATTAAAAAGATGGATCCAGGAGGATGTCAATAAAAAGCTTCTCCAAAAGTGTCTCCAAAAATGTATATATACAGTATATATTAGCGTGAGCGTGAGGCAGGACCAGGGCAACAGGTGTAGCCACAATTCATGATCCAGACCTAACCTTTAATAGTGGCAGCCTGCCAACCAGCACTTATAAATACCACAAATACCCAGAAAGAATTACAGTAAATTCAAAAAGACCCTAATAATAATTCTTACAGTTTCAATAGGGTCCCTTGACCCTGATGTTGTCAGTGCTCGGACTCTAATAACAATAATAATAATTTCTACCATTTCAATAGGGTCCTTCGACCCTGACATTGTCAGTGCTCGGACCCTAATAAAAATTATTCCTACAGTTTCAATAGTACTGTGTGTCTGATATGCTGTTTTGTCTCCAGCCACTGGTTGCATGATACGTATATGACAAATTAGATTTGAAATTGAAACGAAGGAACAAAAACACTAAGTAAGAGAATAACCATAAACTTAAGATGTTAAAGTTCGATTAAAAAGTTAAAACGAGACTCATGTAATCTTAATGAGATCGGCTTTAAAGAAGAATGACTGAGAGAGGCATGAAAAGCATTTTTATGATTGACAAAAAAGCATATACATTCTTACATAAAGCTGACTTTAGGTACTTTAATGGCCCTTTGTTCATTTGTAATAACAAAGGAATAATGCTTGTTTGTGATGAAATGACATCAGAGGTCACCCGAAAGGATTTGACATTGGTCCTCCTGTATCTTACTTACCTCTTGTGGGCTAGTAGCAGTTCCTTGTGGAGCTCGTTGTGAGTCCTGGAAGCCTTAATGGGGTTTGACTGACCTGAAGAGGCTTCAGCTTTGACTCCATTATCTGACAGAGAAATCACATCAAAACAGCAATGAATCCCTCAACAGATAAAGATGGATTTCATCCAGCTGTGCAGCAGGGAGAAATGAAGAGACTTTGTCAAGCTGCTCATGAATATGGTAGAATAACTGTCAGACAAATTCTGGACAAGATACCAGTGACATTTAAGGGCTGCTATGATCTTTAAGTCACACAAAATGTAATGTTATTAGTCATGAGTAATGGTATAATATTAAATATTTCTAAAAGTGGTGTAGCAAGTTATAATTTGAGTGTCCATAAGATCATCTACCTTTACTGAAACATACTTGATGTATCTAGCGGACATTATTAGAAGAGAAGTAGTTGGAGGAAAGCTTTGTGGTATGTTCATGTTGGATTTGCAAAAAACACTTGATCACAGCATGCTATTAATTAACATAAGAGCTTTTGCTTTTAGTGCGCTGTCCCTAAATTGGGTTTAGCCTTACCTATAAAATCATACTCAAATGCCTGACATTAGTGGGAATTGATTTACAACTAAATTAAAAGCATTTGTGAATATCTTCCTAACATTTACAACTTTCGAACAGGCATTTGTGAACCCAGTTTTTAGTTGTGAATCAAAAAAGCATTTGTGGATCTCAATGCATTTTACACACATAGAGTTTAAGACTTTGCGCGGTCGGGAGGCAAGCTCCCCGGCTCAGCGGGCCCGGCGGTTCCTATTTCCAGGCTTTTGAAAACGACCATGGTCCCTTTGCTCCTCTCTTCCAGCAGAGATCAATGTCAAGTTAATCGTACAGTTTATAATAGCCGTTCCAGAGCTGGGTTTATATGCCCTGGGTTTATATGCCATGGGCCAAAGTGAATAAGAGCGACTGTTACTCACCCTGCAGAATTCTACCCGCATTTACCGGGTGCTAATGTCAAGCCCTGATGATATTAACTGTCAATTAATTAAAGTCTAGTCTACGTATAGAAAATACCAATTATGCTGAAATGCAGCGGTCCCGCTATCCGCATCCCTGTAAGTTAGTTAGTTAGTTAAGGGTAGGCTATACTACTAATAAGAAGTACTTTATGACTTTTACTCAGCTGAAAGAATATATGAAAAATAAAAAATTACTTTGCTTGCCGTCAGTGGCTGGATAACTGCCAATTGAAATAGCAGCTCGCGAGCCCAACCATCTGTCTCCCTTTTAATATTCAAACAGAAATGTATTCTAAACTGGTCCTAGATAATAAACATAGAACAAATAAACACACTCACTGTGTCACATTAATAAAATAATGAATGCACGTTACTTGTGGCTGGTTATTAAAAACAAACCAAAAAAAAAACTGAAATGTGTCATCAACAGGCCATCACATGCTTACCGAAAATGGCGGAGTGATAGAAGTGGATTTTCGTTCCAACCGGAAGAAAATTTTGTCTCAAAACTCCTTATGTGTAAAATGCAAATCCACAAGCGTTGCATTGAGATCCACAAATGCCTTTTCAATTCACAAATAAAAATTGGATTTACAAATGCCTGTTTGAAAGTTGTAAATGTTAGGAAGATTTTCACAAATGCTTTTCATTTAGTTGTAAATCAATTCAATGTATTGACAGATATGTTTTTATTTGTGGAATTTGTTTGCAGATGCGTTTTGTATTTGCTAAATCTTTTTTTGAGATTACAAATCTTTTTTTGCATTTGTGGAAGGTGTTTTACCTTTACAGATGGCACATTTACATTCATACTTGTTGATATATTCACACAAATAATATTGAGACAAATCTATCTACAAAATCTTGAAAATATACGTAGATTGCTGTCAGACAACAGATTATTCCTACATTTAAGAAAAACTGAAGCAATCCCCAAAGTTGGAGAGTTCTATATAACTGTTAAAGACAGTGTAAATGTTCTTGAATTAATTTTAGACCTCACCAGGATAAATGAAAGAACTAAGTTTCTAGCCAAAAGAGGTACTTCTCTGGACTACCCAACTCTTCACACACTAGCTGGAGCTCTGGTTCAAAATCTTTTTGATTATGCTTCCATCTCCTGGTAAACTGCATTATCGCAACTACAAAAGACTCAAGATAAATGAATAAGAGTCATAGCAAATGTTCCCCTGTACACATCTCAATTCTACACATTTTGAAAAGCTTAACTGGTAGACGATTCAAGAGCCTATTGGGTTATTGAATCGAAAAGGTGCAAAGTCTGTCACGCAACCTAGGATTTTCTCTTAGTTGTGATAGATAATTTCTTAAGTACTTTGGTACCATCATTAAAACAACCTTGTAAGTGATCAGTATCTTAATATAAATGATTCTTTACCCATTAGGCTATAACATCGAAAAGGTATGAAGTATGTCAAGCAACCCTTTTGTAAAGTGGCTATGATTTTCTATTAGCACTGAGAAATAATTACTTAAGTACTTTGGTACCAGATTTTTTTTTTTTAAGAACTTATGAGCATATTGATATTTATGATTCTTTTTTTCCACACATTTCTGTACAGTGCAGCAGTACGGTGGAATAATATGCCCTCAAATCTGAAACCGAGCACATTTAAATTGGCCTTAAAGAGATGGTTACAAAGTACCATGTAACATATTCCATTTACATTTGAAATGTTTAATCAATTTGTATATTCAAATCATAAAAGCATGTTAAAACAGCTATCCTGTTGCTATTTATATGTTGATTGTATTGTTTGCACTTGCTGTCTTGTTGTTTTTATTTTTATCTTGTGGTGTGTTAAGTGATATATGAGAGGACCACAATGGAAATAAGCCTTCGGGCTTTATTATCTTTTTATCCGCTGTGGTATTTAACATGTGTTATGACTGCAGTGCAGTGTTATATGTGTTTTTTTTTAACCAAGTTGCACTGCCCTCTTCTACGATTATTGCTCTGAGGATGAGTATTGTTTATCATGCTGCTTCTGGAGGCCAGCTGGATCTCCATATGTGTGTGATTATTGTTGTTAGTAAAAGAACCATTGAGGGACATGGTGGTCTGTGGTTGACATGTATTCAGGTGGAGTAAGAAGCTTGGCCTGAGGATTGGAGGGTTTGGCAGTAGTGGGAGACAGAAGGAAGGGGCAGCAGAGGTGCATCTCAGTGCAAAGGCTTGATGGAGGGCAGCACCGTAGGACCTGGGTTTGATCTAGAGCCAGAGCTCCCACTGCATGTTGGGTAGCTGCTGGGTGGAGAGGGAGAAGAGGGTGATGATAAAAGTCTGCATCATGAGAAGAATAGTTTGAAATCAGAAAGTAAAGCAGACAGAGACAAAGTAGTGAGGTAACAGATAGCTTAAGAAGAGATATATTATTGATCCTGTGAGTGAGCAGGTGTATATGACATATCACAGAGCAGATAAACAATGGCACGGTGACAGAGATATAATTCCATCTGGCAGTGGTGTGTGGTTATGGTGCCCTCTGCTGGTGGAGAGGTGGTAGTGTCTCAGCTGGGGATCAGACAGCTGAATCCTGACAGAATCAGGTAATCAGTCACCTGATACAAGCATGGTGGTAACCCGGTTCTGGCTTCTGCAGTAGGCTGGCTCCAAGGAGAGAGGTGGAGCCAACACAGAGCTGGAGCAGACCCAGAGAGAGAGAGATAGCAGACCCAGAGAGAGAGACAGTTGGTAGTGGTGGTCTAGTAGTCAGTCTAGTCAGGCTTTCAAATACAACACTGGAAGGTTGTGAGTTCAATACCAGGCTGCCACCATTATGCACTTAGCTGGATAAGAGCGTCTGCTAAATGACCTGTAATGTACAGTATATGTTCACTATGCACAGTGAAACGTGTGTTTGTTTGTGAGACCTGGGCGCAGTAAAACCGGTTGATGCTACACCTACTGTTCTGTCCATATTACCTGAGTGCAGGAGTGTCCCACATTCCAATACTACCATCTAGCTTGCTGAACTAGAGGCAGTGGAACAGAAACTGATAAAAGGCTTGCTGCATTACAAGTGTCAGAAAAACAATTAGTGTACACACTAAATGCTTACTCTATATACTATTCTGGAGTATATAGATAAAATGTAATGCATAGCATAGCATAGAACCCTAAATGTAACGTTAAAAAAGGTATTATAGAAATGCAGACACTATGCATTCTTCATAATGTCATCATGTGTCTAAAGAGCTTATTGAAATTTAAAGAGGTCACGCCACAGACGAGGAATTGGACAATTAGAAACAGTAGCAGCTGCAGATAGCTCTATATACTTCAGATAATGCAGTAGAATCTAACGGAAAATGAATAAATTCTTCGGCCCTACCTGTGCTGTACTGGTCCTTCATGAGAGGCTGCTGTCTGAGAACATTATCCATCGTGTAGAGCTGACAGACAGTGATACTATTGAGAGCAGTGTTACTTGAGAGCCCTGAATGTAGCGCTCACTTATTGTCCGTCCTCTCGTGTTCACAGTAAACAGGGAGACACTGTTTGACAAGTAGGACTAAGCACTGCAATACTGAGGACATTGCTTTTATCTCTTTCTATTTCATATACTGCTGGATTTCTCATCTTTGCAATACCATGTAGTGTTATTTAACAATAAAATAATATTAACAATACTGAGTCTATCGAGTTTTCACAAACTGTTATGCATAACCAGTTTATCTCATTTATTCTATTTTATAAATATAATTTGTATCAACATATGTTATAGACATTTTATCATCTGCCAATAATATCTCCATTCTTTACTGTCTGTTACTTATTCGAGTATTAAAGGGGAACTCAATTTTACACATTCAGGTCACTTTACTTGATGACTTGACTTGTGATAAGTACTATAAAGCATGCAAATAAAGTTATATAATGTCATCTGTGTCTAGAGGAGCTTTGTTAAGTCATAGAAAAAAACTCTGATGATGTTGTATAGTGATGGTTACAAAGAGAGAGTCCAACCCAAGATTTTATTGTAACCTTCGGGAGGAGAACAGTATGTCAAAACAGTCTTGTCCAATATCCTGAAGCAAACAGTTCACTTATATAGTTTAGTTCATGTAAATCCCTCCTTCATCCCCACATAGATATATATGAATAAAATACCTTCCTTATGTAATGGAGTAGAATATACTTTGTTAAATTACCAAAAAAGTAGTGCACCCCTTTTTCGTCAAAAAATACCATTGTAGGTGTTGTCCTTCTTGTTGACGAATTTCAAGATGACAAATTCAAAGGTAATAATTGAGAAATACATTTTTGATTATCTAGGTAAATTCTATGCTTGCTAAAATGTAACATAAACCTAATTTCTAGATCAACACGTTCCTCGAGGTACATGCCGAGGTGGTGGAGTTGCAGCCATATTCGACTCAAGCCTATTAATCAATCCTAAACCTAAACTCTAACTCTTTTGAAAGCCTTGTTCTTACGCTTTCAAACCCAACATGGAAAACAATAAAGCCAATCTTATTTGTTATAGTGTACCGCCCTCCTGCTCCGTATTCTGAATTTCTATCCAAAATCCTCTTTTATCAGACCATTTTTTAATAACTTTTGAAGTCCTGCCACTGGACTGCAAGCCATTAAGCAAAATATCCTACGCTCGATGTCTATCTGATAGTGCTGTAGCTAAATTTAAGGAAGTGATTCCATCGGCACTTGGTTCATTACCATGTCTCAATATCAATGTAACGGAGGACTCCTGTGATAACTTTAGTCCCAAATGAATCCTCTTGTTGATAGAGCTGCAGCCTCACTGCAAATGACAGTCAACACTGTCGCTCCTCTAAAACAGAAGATAATAAAACAGAGAAAGCAAGTGATGGAAAAATACTGTTTAAACTGAAGTCAACTAAAGGACACGAGAGGTGGAAGGACGAGAGAGTTCAAGAGGGGATGAACTCAAGCCAACTAGGGGAACATAAAACAGAGGAAGCTGCCTGCCATCTGGGAGATATACAGACGAAAGGTTTCCTTGTTTAGATAACAGAGTTATGTGTGTTTCCTGTGGTTAAAGTGTTGAGTAACTGTCTTCTCTTGTAAAGATGACCTTTGGGTGGACCTACAATGTATAAAAGAGCAGGCGACTCTTAGAGTCATTGAGCAGCATAGCAGCTTTACAACCTGCATGTAAGAGTTTAAGTGTCTCTGTTTTGAGATAACTCCGTTCCTTATTGCAATAATAAAGAGACTTTGTTTGAACTTTGAAGACGGTGTTGGCTGAGAATAATTTTGCGATCAGCAAGCTCCGTGGCTTAACCCCCAAACACGCAAACTAAAACTAAAGTCAAGTAAACTTAAGAGGAAATGGCGTTCTACCAAGCTGGAAGAATCTCGTTTAGTCTGGCTAGATAATCTTAAAACATATAAGAAGGCTCTCCGTAAGGCCAGAGCAGCTTATTACTCTTCATTAATAAAAGAAAATAAGAACAACCACCGGTTTATTTTTAGCACTGCAGCCAGCCACAGCTCTATTGAGCCTTCAATTGTTATGTCGCTCAATAGTGACAACTTCATGAGCTTCTTTAACGATGAAATTCAAATTATTAGAGACCAAATTAATCAATTGGTAATGATTTAGCTTCTAATACAGGAACCTTAAAAACAACTGTAACACCTGAAATATATCTAGACTGCTTTTCTCCGATCGACCTTAACCAACTAGATTCAACAATTTCGTCGTCTAAACCATCAACCTGTCTCTTAGACCCGATTCCAACTAAGTTGCTGAAAGAAGTTTTTTTTAATATGATCAACCTGTCTCTATTATCTGGCTATGTACCAGAATCATTTAAAGTAGCTGTAACAAAACCTCTTCTTAAAAAGCCCAGTCTTGATGCAGAGGTTTTAGCCAACTATTGGTCGATATCTAACCTTCCATTTCTCACTAAAATCCTTGAGAAAGCAGTCGCAAAACAGTTGTGTGATTTTCAGTTGATTCAAAATGCTGCGGCACGTGTATTTACAAGAACTAGGAACCAAGATCATATTACTCCTGTATTAGCTGTTTTGCAGTGGCTCCTGGTAAAATACAGAATATAATTCAAAATCCTTATTCTGACCTACAAAGCAATTCATGGTCAGGCTCCAGTTTAGCTTAAGGATCTCATAGTACCTTATAAACCAGCTAGAGCATTGCGCTCCCAGAGTGCAGGGTTAACTTGTGGTTCCTAGAGTCTCTAAAAGTACAATGGGAGCCAGAGCCTTCAGCTATCAAGCTCCTCTACTGTGGAACCAGCTCCCAGTCTCCACAAATCTCCACATTTAAGAGCAGACTAAAGACTTTCCTCTTTGATAAAGCTTATAGTTAGGGCTGGCTCAGATTCGCCTTGGACCAGCCCCTAGTTATGCTGCTATAGGCTTAGACTGTCGGGGGACTCACTCCTCTCCTCTCTTCCCTATCTTTCTCGTTCTCCTCCTCTCCCTCTCTATTGATATGCATTCATGTTCCTTAAATGCATGTTACTAACTCACCATCCGGGGCATCATCCCCGGAGTTTCTGTGTCATTTATCTGGCAGGTTGCCACTATTAAAGGTTACGTCTGGATCGCAAATCATGGCTGCACCTGTTGCCCTGGTCCTGCCTGACACCAGGAAGCCTTTATTGACATCCCCCTGGATCCATTTTTTATATATACGATCGCATCATGTTTTCTGTCGCATAGATTGTCTATGCTGTATTTTTAACTATGTTGTTTGTTCTGTACACACGTCACCTATTACAGTCTGTCCATCCTGGGAGAGGGATCCTCCTCAGTTGCTCTCCCTGAGGTTTCTTCCATATTTCCCCCACTAATTGTGGGGTATCTTTTAGAGAGTTTTTCCTTGTGCAGTGCGAGGGTCTAAGGACAGAGGGTGTCGTATCCTGTACAGTCTGTAAAGCCCACTGAGACAAATGTATAATTTGTGATATTGGGCTACATAAGTAAACTTGATTTGATTTGAACACTTAACGCTACCTGTTGATAAAAGGTAGATGATGTTGTGAACAGTGTTTGAGTAAATTCATTTAGTTACTTTCCACCACTGCATTCTTTGCATTGTTTATTGTTTAATCAGGTACAGACAGACATGCATGTGGTTTGATTTGTTGTTACAATTAGATTTCCTCAGAATTGCTCCATTTAAATTTTTTTTTAAATAAAACAAAATAAAATATTTATATAAACATAAATAAGTCAAAGTAAATTATATACAACAGTGTAATAATATTAATAATGATATTAATGCTGAAAACAAGATTATTGCCTGAAATGTACAGTGTAATACAGTTATGATGGCAAGTGAGTGCTGAAAGGAGATGGTTGAAATCTAAACACCCTGGTGACCTCACTGCTTTCAAACTCTTCTCTCCTCTTTCTCTTCTTCTATTTCTGAAGCAAAAAGTGCTTTCTTCCAACAAAAAATCCAATCCTCTTTCTCTAACCCCAAGAAACTCTACTCTATCTTCTCCACCCTCCTCAATCCTCCCAGTCCCCCACCTCCCTCTTCCCTCCTACCCTCTCACTTTGTCAACTACTTTATAAAGAAAATAGATGACATACGCTCTTCATTCTCCAACTTACCGACTGTCCCTAATTACTCACCATCCACATCACTCCCCTCTAACTTCTTTCTACCCCCTCTCTCTAAATTAAGTTCTAACCCTTGTTACCTCTGCCCGTCCTACCACCTGCCCCCTGGATCCTATCCCCTCTCACCTTCTCCAGTCTATCTCACCCATCTCATTAACACCTCCTTAACAACTGGCTGCTTTCCAAACAATCTTAAAGAGGCAAGAGTGAACCCTCTCCTAAAGAAACCCACACTCGACCCTTCTGAAGTGAACAACTACAGACCTGTCTCTCTTCTTCCATTTCTTTCCAAAACACTTGAACGAGCAGTCTTTAATCAACTGTCGTCTTACCTTCACCAGAACAACGTTCTTGATCCGCTCCAATCTGGCTTCAAGGCAGGCCACTCAACTCAACAGAGATTCTGTCTTTTCCCAAATCTGAAACCCAGGTCGAGGCACGCATCTCGGCTTGTCTGGCTGACATCTCTCAGTGGATGGCTGTACACCACTTAAAACTCAACCTTGAAAAGACCGAACTGCTCTTCCTTCCGGGGAAGGACTCTCCCATCCAAGACATCACCATCATCATCGGCACCTTGGTTGTTTCCCCGGCTCTGACCGCAAGGAATCTGGTTTGTGACACTTGATGATCAGCTGTCTTTCTCCACCAGTATCACTGCAATAGCCCGCTCCTGCAGATACACTCTCTACAACATCAGGAGGATTCGTCCCCTTCTGACTCAGAAGGCAACGCAGGTTCTGGTCCAGGCCCTCGTTATCTCACCTCGTAGTCTCGACTACTGCAACTCCCTCCTGGCTGGACTTCCTACATGTGCCATCCGACCTCTACAGCTCATCCAGAATGCTGAATGCCGAATCTGCTTCAAGACTCTGGTGCTGGCATACCGTGCAGTGAATGGATCAGCCCCTTCCTACATCCAGGCCATGGTCAAACCATACACCCCAGCTCGCTCACTTCGCTCAGCATCTGCCAATCTGCTCGCTAGTCCCTCACTGCGAATGGGACCCAGATACCAGATACTAAATGGTGGAATGAGCTCCCCATTGATGTCAGGTCAGCGGAAAGTCTGCACACCTTCCGTTGCAGACTGAAAACCCACCTGTTTCAACTACACTTCGGTCAATAACAAAAAAAAAGAATATATATATATTTTATTATATATTATTTTAGTCCAGTCCAGTTTATTGTCAATATACACTCGCAGGTACTTGTAATCCTCCACAATGTCCACACTGACGTCGTGTCAAATCTATTGATGAACAGAGTAAGTTTGTTGGCCCCGTCCACACTACCTTCAACTCCTCTGTTGCCAGTTGGCCTGAAACCAGTGATGGTCTTCATGCCGCTCCATACTTATCTCAGGTTGTTCTGCTGTAGCTTCTTCTCCAGCTTCCTCCTGTACTTCTCTTTAGCCTCCATAATCTTTACTTTCAGGTCCCGCTATATAGTTCCCACCTTCTCCCTATTACCATCTCTCAAAGCCCTCGTCTTTGCATTCAAGATGGCCTTGATGTATTTTGTTACCCATGGTTTGTTATTTGAATAACAATGAACAGTCCTTGTTGGGACGGTGCAGTCCACACAGAAGTTTATGTAGTCAGGGATGCACTCCATAAACCCATCAATATTGTGGTGGAATGACCCAGTCAGAATCTTTCTTTTGCATCTTTCTTTTCACAGTCTACAGAGTGAGGTACTGAATTACAATACAAAATACATGTGCTTTTATACAGCGTAGCCACTCCCAGCCTTCCTCTGAAACCTCACTTATTTGTGGGTTTTAGTTCCTTCTCCACCAATGAGATTTATCCCTCCACTTCTGACACTAACTGTCATTCTTAAAATTTGGCCAATGCATGTTTCTCCCGCTTCTTACGGAATCCTGTTTCAGAGGTGGCAGCAGTAATCCTCACTCTAGTTGTTAGCTAAACAACAGAATGAGCTTGACATCTTAGATCAGTAAGTGTGCAAGGTTTCTTCATTTTACTTATCTATTGTTATTTTTATTGTTGCTATTGTTATTTTTGTATTATTGTGTGCATTTGCCCTTTATTTAATTCTCCACTTAATCTTAGTGTCCACTTATTTTATTGCATTCTTTTTACCTTTCTGCTGTAACCATGTAAATTTCCCCGCTGTGGGACTAATAAAGGATTTCTGATTCTGAAGATCAGTGAGTAGAATACACTACATAAGATCAGTGAGTAGAATACACTACAATATCCTCTCCATGGGGTTCACAGAGTGCATGCCAGTCTGTCACCTAAAAACAACCCTGAAGTGTCCTCAAGTTGACTCTTCACCAGAGGCCCATAGCTGGTTGGACACCTCACATATTCGAAGAAGTCGGTAAATGGTAAATTGTCTGCATTATATAGCACTTTTTCAATCTTTGCGATCACTCAAAGTGCTTTACAACACATGTCAGCATTCACCCATTCACACACATTCATACAGAGTCAGAGGCTAACGTACATACAAAGTGCCGCTTGCTGCTGGTGTGATAAACATTTATAAACACTCACACACCATTGGCCATGCCATCGGGAGCAATTTGGGGTTCAGTATCTTGCCCAAGGACACCTCGACATATTGACCGCAGGGGCCAGGGATCGAACCACTGACCCTCCGATCGGACGATCACTATATCTCCTGAGCCACAGCTGTCCGGTTGGGGGTTGTTTTTATTGTGACATGGTTGAAGTCACTTGAGATTACAATGACTACACTCAGGTGTTGAGTCTGGAGTCTAGCTATAGCAGTATGAATCACGTTACTCGCTGACATCGGGTTGGCAGATGGGGGAATGTAAACAGCCACTACTATGACATGTGAAATCTCCCTGGGCAAATAATAGGGCCGGAGTGCCAAAAAGACATCCAAAAGTTCGATGTCCAGAGAACAAATACGTTCCTTGATCGTAGGATGACTAGGATTGCACCATCTGTTGTTTACAAGAACAGCAACTCCCCCGCCTTTACACCGCTCTCTGTGCAATCCCTGTCATGCCGAACAGACTTAAAGCCATCGATGGAAACATTGTGGTCGGGTATATCCTGGTGCAGCCATGTTTCAGTAAAGCTCCAGTTTGCCCATGACGAGAGAGGGGAGACACGGCTTATATCTCCTTTTCTCCATAATCCTTTGTTGTCTGGACCCAGCTCTCTTCCTTCATTGCTTCGGTTTCCCCCTGCATCCTGTGTGTGTGTTGGAAAGCTGTGGAAGGACAAATACGTCTATTTCTGTTTTGAATTGGAACATAATGGCACGCTGCACACTTCTTGTTGGCTCTGCCATTGTTGTGAACACGGAAGAGGAGAGGAGTTTCCCTACATCTGGTAGTGTGAAATAAAGCTGAGTGAACCTTCTTGCTTCCTTCTTATCTCTGTTTAGACATGCATCCATCGGTAATGCAAAACTAAGTCAATGACTGCACGCGTGTCAGTTGATCCACAAATGTACATATAACAGTTCACAAGCCAATTTTAGATTTGTAGCGTGGCGGTCTGACACTCATCCCCAGAATGAACCGAGGACACTACCCCATGGCAGGATGTTGGTCAGTTCTGGCCATACTCAGAAGAGACATTATTGGAAAGAGCAGTGACAGAGAGAAGGCAATTTACGTTTACTGCCCCGACTCTAATTTAAGAACTACATTTTCTCCACAGCCCGGGAGAAATTAACTGTTCTAACAAACATCCACTGAAGACCATAACATCTAAGAAAAAAGGGGCTGGTTTTGCATTGAGAGTAACATGTATGTTAATTTAGTAAACGCTTGATTAAAGGAAAAGGAACACAACACGAAGATACTTTTCACACCAAGTCAATGAGGCCTTCAGGGTGGGGTATAGGTTATTAATATCATCTCCAACCTCCTTGCTGACCTCAGAAAAGATAAGCACGGAATGTGTCTGAGTGTTATAAGGAACATCAAAGACAGAAGTTTTAAATGAATCAGAAGTAACCCTTTAATTTATGTTAATTCATGGTCATGCATATACACCCCTATACATAGAAGAATTCTCAAATTGTTATGTAACCCTGCATGGTAAGTTGTTGTTGTTTATGAATAAGTGAACCTAAGGTATCAAGTTGTGTTCCACTTAATAATTTGTTTCATTAATGTTTGGTGTCACACAACAACTGAAACCACACAGATTTCAAATATGAGAGGGAGAAATAGTTAAAACCAGTATGATTAATTATATAAAGGACAGTTTATGTAGGATAAAAGTTAGACAGAGTTTGTGGCACAAGAGGGGGGCAGGGTTGCCCTGCTGGGCTGATGACTCTGCCAACCTGATTTAAGATACAAAAAATAGAACAAACCCAGAATCCCAACGTTTTTGCCTTTTTATTTGTATCCTTTTTACCTCTTCGTCCTACTCGGCCTTTGCTGACGTTTTTCCATACTTTTTCCCACTCTTTCGAGTCAGTGTGCCTAGAGCTCAACCTGATCCATTGAGCTCTAAGAATTGACTAAAACTTTGAAATTGCTCCAGCCTGTTCTATGCCTGTGTTAACACTGCTAGAGCCGGGAACTGAAAACAACAGTGCTCCTCATGTTCTGACGCTCCAACTGTCCCTGTAACAATGGGTTGTGAACCAAACCACTTCATTATCGAGAGAAATAGAGATAGAGAACGGCCAAGCCGAGCTACAATTTGGGCCAATGCATGACAGGTCAAACGCTGCAGTCACCGTCCTCTGCCTCCTTCCAGTGCCGTCATCACTAGATCACAGATCCAGTAGGTCAAGCTTTTCTTTTTCTGTGATCTGGGTTTGATGCTCCATCATAGAGTGTATATAGGGTGAGATTAAGGAGAGCTCCCAACACTAGTCCCCAGTAGTCTTTCATTTGTTGAAGGTGCATTAAATCATCCAACTGCTTCATTTTCAGGTACCTTGCCATTACCTCATTTACGTACGGAAGTAACTGTGTAACCTGCAAGTTACCCATCAACCATTCATTGTTGTCATTAATTTATGCTTATGTTTATCCAGTAGTGTGTGTTTCTTTAGTATTCAATGAATCCTTTTTTCATTGGTGGTGCTCCAAGGTATTAAATGATGTTACTCAATATAAAAACTAAGTGTTTCTGATCGTCGAAATTTGAGTCGCTAGTGATCAATTAATATTTTTTTTATTATTATTAAATCTGCTATTTTAGCTACAATTTGTGAAAAACATTTTTTCACCGTTTCATATTTAGTTTGTGTAAAGCACTATGTTGTCAATGGCCATGCAGCGTTGTTTCTGCTGAGAGATCAACTAGTGGAGTAACAAATCCGCTACATTCCGTAAGCATTACATTACATTTAGCTGATGCTTTTGTCCAAAGCGATTTACAATAAGTGCAAGCAATCATGAGGATACAACTCTGAACAGCAAGAATCTTACAAGTAAATTAGCTTCAAATAAGCCAAACCAAAGTAAGTGCAACAAACAGAAACAATAAAATAAAAGTTCAACCATTAGCTACAAATAAGCCAACCAATTTAAACTGTCTCAGCTTCTTTTATTGTGATAAATAAACAAAATAAAAAAATAAAAAAGGAAATATTCTCTTTATTAAACAGACAAATACAACCGTTAAACAAACTTCATTCAAACTGCACAGAAACAAAATAAAACTCACAAAAACAATCTTGGTTAGGTCTTTCTACTGCTCCAACAATCACCAACTCTAGTTTGGTCGAAATAAACCCTTAATGCACCGAGTTAGATGTGAAAATATGCCGGCTCAAAAGTGTGCTTATTCCCACTTTTTCTCTGGAAAACAGATATTATCATGCATTATGACATTATAACCATATATTAGAAAAAGTGTCTGGAAATTGATAGTGAGAACCAGTTCTCAATAGACGAGATGATGATCCCTCACAAAGGAACAAAGACTGGATCTCTCCGACAATATCTTTTAAGCAAACCTCACCATTGGGGTATCATCATCTTTGTTCAAGGTTTCTGTGATAGTGTATGATTTTCTAATATCCACTGGAAAGAGCACATTTGACACAGCAGAGGGTCCTTTCAAAGAACTTGGAGCCAATGTTGTTTTTTCAACTCTGCAAGACAATCAGGGATTCATCACAATGTGTTGTCTACTTTGACAACTTTTTCACATCTCCACCACTCATTGTTGGCAGGAATGTGGTGATACGATACATATTACGATACATGGGTTATGATTTAATATATTTATCACAATTTTAAAAATCTAGTTTCAGGAAAAGGTAGTTTAAACAGCACACCACCATATGCATAAAATCAGAGTCAAAAAAAGTTTACTTTTTTATGCAATCAGAAAAGTGGGCTCTGCATTTGCATTTATCACTGTAACATCCAATATTATAGCACTTCTTTTTGTGCAATCTTAGCCAATGTTTGCCACAAATCAAGGTGTAAACTATTAATTAAAACTTGTATTAACTTATATTTCAAGAACCCCAATGGCACATCAAAAAAGAGGAGGTGTGACCCTG